>CAIGRK010019179.1:0-10330 GCA_903798315.1 Fraxinus greggii | reverse complement strand
AAGGGTAAGACGTGAACTTGCTTGGTAATTCGGGATCCTAGTGCATTTTTCATACTTTAATTTTTTTAAACTTTTGCATTTAAGATCATTTTGCATTTATTAGTAACCTTAGTTTAAATTGCATTTTAGTCCTAATTTAGTTTAAAATTCAAATAATCAATCATCTTGAGTTAAATAGATTTGGTTAAGGTCTCGTAATAGAAATCAAATTAAATCAATCCTTGTGGGAATGATATCTAGAAGTCTCAATTCAACTTTATTACTTGTTACGAACCGTACACTTGTTGTATTTTAAAATGAACAAATATTTTCATGAACAGCCTAGACCACCCTCATCAGTAAGAAGACAAATCTCCTTCCAGTTCCACCGATGTAAACGTCGCGCCTGTTCTTTGGAATCCCACAGGAATCGCGCAAAAAATGCTCTCAAGTTTCTTCAGGATAGCCTTAGGGTGATGCATGAACTGAAGAAGGAGTAATGGCATGGAGGAAAACACTAACCTGAGCAAAGTAATAGGCCCCCATATGATAAAAGTCGTGAAGCCCAACTTGAGATCATGTCCCTGACCTTCTGGATAAGGTCATTATAAACGAAGCTCCTCTTAGCCCCCTTAAATAAGGAGACTCCCGGATAAGTGAATGGTTGCTGCTGATGTCGAAAACCAGTCAAAATCTCCAATTGTCTTATCTGACTAATGGATGCCCCGTTTAGGTAGTATGAGTCAGCTTTTGTCCCTATTCACCAACTGACCAGAGACTCCCTCATAATGCTCCATACAATCAAGAATCCTCGTGATAGACTGTTTCGAGTTGTTGGCATATATGATCATATCATCGAAAATGAAAGATGTGAGATAAGAATACTGCCTCCATGTCGACAACACATATTGGGATATTCCTGAAACATCTGAGTGAGTAGGCATGAGAAGTAATCTACAGCTATGATGAACAACGATGGTGAGATAGGATCTCTCTGTCGAGCCCTCGTGAGATGGAAAAAACCAAATGGGTGACCATTTAGGAGTACAAAAAAATGACACTCTGAGATGCACCACCTAATTTTATCGATCCAGATCTATGCAATAATATGCTTTAGTCATGCCTAACTTCATCAAAGTGTTACCCCATTGCACTCAATCATCCAAAGTATGGAGAAGCTTGTGAACCAATAGAACATTGTCCCCAATTAGGCGACCAGGAATGAACCAACTCTATTGTGGAGAGATAATGTGAGGTAACAGTGTACTCACTCTATGTTCAAAAGCTTAGTAATAAGCTTATAGAACACTGAACATAAACGGATGGGTCTGAAGTCAGTCCATCTACAAGCAACATCCCTCTTAGGGGGCAATACTATAGTAGAAGTAGCAAAACCCCGTGGAAGATGGCCCCCGTCAAAGAAGTCCAAGACTACCCTGTATACATCGTCCTGAATAATGTCCCAGCAATGCTGGAAGAAGAGGAATGAGAATCCATCCAGTCCAACAGCACTGTCAGCATCTATACTAAACACCGCCTCTCGAACCTCATGAATCAAAGGGATGCAGTTTAGTGCTAAATTATCATCCTCCGTCAAAATCTTGGGGATGATATCAGAACGAATGGGGCAACAGCTGTATAGGAGCAGATAGAAGATCCTGATAGAATGTAATAGCTGAAGTCTAAATGTCAACAAGAGTAGCTAAGGCATCCCCTGCCTACGTCCTGATGGACCTAATATGCAATTTGATCCTACGTCCTTGAACTATCACATGGAAATAACGAGTATTGTGATNACAGCACTGTCAGCATCTATACTAAACACCGCCTCTCGAACCTCATGAATCAAAGGGATGCAGTTTAGTGCTAAATTATCATCCTCCGTCAAAATCTTGGGGATGATATCAGAACGAATGGGGCAACAGCTGTATAGGAGCAGATAGAAGATCCTGATAGAATGTAATAGCTGAAGTCTAAATGTCAACAAGAGTAGCTAAGGCATCCCCTGCCTACGTCCTGATGGACCTAATATGCAATTTGATCCTACGTCCTTGAACTATCACATGGAAATAACGAGTATTGTGATCTCCTTTACATACCCAACGTAAACTGGCCTTTTGCTTCCAAAACCCTCCTCAATAGATAAGGTCCGGTTCAAAGCTACATGTGCATGATGTAATAGGTCACGATGCTTGAGTATAGGGTCTTTATCATATACTGTCTCTACCTCATCAACCCTATCATCAGAATCTTGCACCCATTCGAAAACATCTCCAAACACATGTCGATTCCACCAATGCAGTCCCTATTTCAACCTAAAGAACTCATCCGAAAGAGCAGCCATCCCCCCATAAGATGAGTAGGGAGCGACCACTTCTGAGCGACAAATGATGAAAAATCATGATGCTTAGTCCAAACGTTGAGGAATCTAAGAGGTCTAGGCCCCAAATCATCATCAGAAACCCGCTGAAGTAATAAAGCAAATGATCAGATGAAGTTTGATTTAAGTACCTCACTGTAAGCTGTTGATAGAATTCTACAGTTGTAGAATTAATGAATACCCTATCCAGTCTCTTTCTGACTCGACCGTTGGACCAAGTCTACCAATTCCCAAGAAAACCAGCTATTCTAAACCACAATCTAACATCATATCAAAGAAAGCAGTAGTGCCTCGATCACGAGTATTATGACTAGTGTGCTTACCATCATGTGTAATAACGTTAAAGTCTCCCCCAATTAACCGGGGTCGTCCATATCAAGAAAAATGTGGTAAAGACCCTCCCAAGAATCTTTCCTGATAACTACGTCACATGAAGCATAGACGTGAGTTAGATAGATGGGACGCGCTAGTCTGGGATCCTCAACTCTAACGTGAAGGAACTGAGGATGATCAACAATAACAGTAACATTAGTCCCCGCATTCCAAAAAAACCAGATCTTGTTCGACTCATTCTAAACTCCCAAGTCAAAATGCAGATATCGTTTGAATATATGGAAATCTATGCTGAAGAACAAAAGGCTCTAGTATAACCAAGAAATAAATCTGATGAAGCTGTATAAGTCTCTTCAGATACAAGTGAGTAGCTACACTTCTTGCATTCCATATGATGGTACTCATCTGGATGTGCGTGAAGAGGTATCTTATGACCAACTCGTGGTCACCATCCTGTGAAATGATGTATTAGTGGCTTTCGCATTTCTTTTTCGACCAATTGGGACAAAACCATCCTCCTCTATCCTACCAGCCATGCCGCCAAGTCATCCACAGAAGATCGACGATATGAACCTTGTTGATGAACTTAAATATGAGAAAAAAATTAGAATCTGACTGATCTGTAGATAAAAAAGCGTCCATATTCTGTTGACATTGTGGAGAGATAACAGGAACATCTGGCTCCATATAACCCTGTGGCCTCTCTAACATATCCACCAAGAGAGGATCAAAATATGTAGAACTAACCATCATAGGTGCACTATTGAAGGGTCCAGAGATTGAACTGCTAAATGATGAGCTGATGTAATAGGAGAACTCTGAGTATCTACCCTAAAGGGAGCAACTGTAGAATGATCTGAAGGTAGAGAGCTAGTAATATGTAGAGTAATATTGCTAATAACAGGTGGAGTAGTATATAGACTAAGAGCCATGTGATTAGCAGATGTCTGTGATGTAGTAACCGTAGTGACGTGGATAATATGAGCAATAGTAGTAACAGTTTGAGGAGTAGAATGAGAAATCATTTCTGATGTATTGTCTTGTCTCCTTTGATTTCTTTTAATAAGTGTCCATCTCTGGCAAGGTGCAATCCCAACCTCTTTCACCTTACCATTATCCTTAGCCAAAACTAGATTAGGACTATGAGTCGGGTCAACAACAATCGGGCCCACAGCAGGTGGGACATGATGCAAACCACTAGAGCAACTCTCATTTGAATGTTCAAAGTATCTACATTGAAAGAAAAATTCTAGCACCTTATCATATACAATAGGCTACCAATATCCCCCTCTTCTCCCTCTCAATCCATACTCTATCAGGAAGTTTACTTTCCAGATCAACCTCAATACATACTCGCGCCTCACTAAGTCGTTGAAGATCAGAAGTTACTTCGTCAATACGAAGTGGGAGCCCAATAGCCTTAGCTAAAGCAAATAGTGCACTTTTAGCCCGAAAGGAGCAAATGAAATGAAACCTAAACTGGAGCAATAGGAACCTCATGCTTAGGACTAAACCTAGGGGTTCACTTAAAAACCCGCATGGGACAACCATCAATATAGCAAGTGGGTTTGAGGAATAATCGTGAATAATCATCCTCATACGCTATATGAATAATATGTGCATATCAATAAGGCCAATCTCATAAACACCAATAAAATCAAAGCGCAAAAAATTTCGAGTACCTTGGTCAAAGAAGGTTTGCGATGAATAAATTTACCTACAAGCATAAACTTGTATGCCTCTGCCAAAAATTGTTTATTCATTCATCAAAGAAGATAGAAGGCTCACCATGATGGATGTATGGTTCCTTAGAAACCAAACTATGATCTCTAGAGTCCTCAGGAGCATGCAGGACATTAGCGAAAGATTTCCTCCAACTCATCTCCACCTAAGTAACAAATGGTCTATTATTAAGAGTAGCAGCATATGATCGTAGAGCTTGAGTAGTAACTAGAGCTCCAGAACAAAGAACAGGTGGTCTAGATGAAGTCAAAACTGTAGAGGTGCCCAAGGGAGGCCGCAGTGAGATCCACATGCCGATGTGCTGGCGATGCGTGGAGCGGCACATGAATCAACACCCGGTGTCAGACCAGACCTGGTCCCAACATTTTTGGCCTGCTGAATTTGATTCTGATGTGTATTTGTATCAAAAGAAGCTACAAAGTCTGTTTGGAGGTGAATCTGTAGAGGATGCTCAAAATTGGAAGATTCGCCAAGGTATTGACCAGAGGCACAGATGTTGGAGGTATAGTAGCATGAGTAGAATTCACTGGTGGAGGTATTTTTTCACATGAAGAAACATAGTCACCGAATTTTGGGATTGAAGAGGGCTCAATAGCCGCTACTTGGGAGGTCAAATTAGGGTTCAATTGCTCATCGTCAATATCAATTGGCATGTTACCCATAATCTTTTGGCCCTCAATTGCATTAATGTTGGTCGAATTGAATGGAAAAATAGCAGTAAATTCAGTTATTCGATCAAAAGTTCGTTCTTCACAAGGATGGACTTGGGGTAAATTCAATCCGGATGATAGTTTGCTAATTGGCACAATTGGTTGATGATCCATGGCTTTTCCATCATTAATTGAAGTTTGGATAGTAGAATCAAAAATTTGGAGCAGCATAGATTCATCAAAATCCTTCATCCCAAACTTCTCACATAAGGCGCGAACTGCAGCCACGAATATGTCACGTTCAGTGTCAAATTGGACTTGACCCATGGTTGGGTAAGGTGTACCAGGTGAAAAGGAGCCAGCCCATGTGGTCCGCATTCATAATGTTGACCTACACGAAAACAATCATGGCTCAATGAATCTCATCCCAAACACTTTATTAACTCTCGAGATTTTGTCATACTCATTGTCAGAAAGATTCAGATATACTCGAATAAAGAAATATGATATAAGTACATACTAGGTCAACAACCCCAATGTATAAATGAAAATCATGAATCTGCAATTTTCTCCAGACACGGTGATGTGCAAAGCTTTTCCGCAGACTCTAACTAATGCTGCTAGGGATTAGCTCTCTACCCTGGAGCCCAATTCCATCATTTCATTCCTAGATTTGGCCAATAATTCTGCACATTTTTCGCAAGTAGCAAGTGAATCAGAAAGATCGCAACATCCCTTATACAGCTTCATCAAGGATAGAATTAGCCCCTACGTGACTTTATGACACATTTAATATAGAAAAGGCTCCAGGTACCAGACCTACGTATTACTATTGTCTTTGCCTCACACATACTGTAAAATGTAAGACATTCAAGATGTCCTTAACAAAAAAACCAGCGATGTCTGTGACGAACTACTCAGAAGAGGTGAAAAAGACATTAACAAGGGGAACATGTACCAAGGAAAGTTGGCCCAATTTGTTGAGAAACCTGACCACAAAATACAACATGAGTTGAATACATAGGATAGTGCTGGGGATAAACAGAAATAGGATCCACCGTCGATGTCATTCATGAATCTGAATAACTCCTATCTAACCTTCTGTTGGAGATCAGATCTCAAAGAACTTAAATGGTCGTCACGGATGTAGTCTCCTCTGGATACCCGAGATAAGAACAAGTACGTGAGTTTTATCGGGACCACTGGCATACGATGAAAACTTGCAAATCCTTGCAATGGGAAATTAATTCTCTAATAAAAAGGGAATTCATTGGGGCTTACGTTAGTCATGACAAGCGCTCGAAGAATGACCATGACTATGGAAAGGCACCAGATGCTAAAGGCAATAACCGACCAATAACAGGCATAATTGATGCCATCATTGGGAGAATAGCCTCGAGGAAAGATTTATACAGTAACCGTAAATAGTATGCCCAACAATACACATCAACCTCAAGATCAACCAGACAAACTCGATGACATTACATTTGGTTTAGATGATTTAGAAGGCATATCAACTCCTCATGACGATGTCTTAGTCGTGATGACTATCATCACCAACTTTGAAGTAAAAAGAATTTTGGTGGACAACATAAGTGTGGCCAATTTATTATCCCATGACGCTTTCACTAAGATGGAATTTCCAATAGAACATTTTAAACCGGTTAAAACTCCCCTCCAAGGGTTCGAAGGTAGTGTCATCATCCCAGAGCGAATCATCTAGCTTTCCCCTATCCTGAGTTCAAATTAGAAATAGGTGACAAAAATCACAACAGCCTAGGTAGTTCGGACATCGATGGCTTATAATGCAATCCTCGAGTGCCACTACTTAACAATATCAGGGCTACCGTCTCCACCTTCCATTTCATCATGAAATTTCCAACGAGTAATAGTTCGAAGTCATACGTGGAGATCAAACAATGGCTAGACGCTGTTATATTACTAGCGTTCAGGGTTAAGCGTAGACGTCGTGCATGTATTGATATCCGTTCAACCACGACAACCAAGGGAAACTTGCTATAATATAAAAAATCATTGAGGTCGATAAGAAAGTGACCGTTGGTCTGGATCTCGATGACCCCCTCATGGCCAATCTCATCAACTGTCTTTCAAACAATATCAATGTGTTTGCATGGAAGGTAAAGAACATATCTGGGATAAACTCAGAGGTTGCAGTACACATGCTCTACATTAGCCTGAGAGCTAGGACTGTTAAGTAAAGAAAGAGGCAATTTGCAACAAAATGTCGAGACGTCATATAAGAGGAGATCGGCAAACTCATCACGAAGTTCAATACCCTAATTGGCTCACCAATGTTGTTCTCATCAAAAAAGTCGACGATAAGTGGCGGGTCTATATTAACTACACTGACCTTAACAAAGCATGCCAAAAGGACAATTACCCCTTCCTCGAATTGACAATCTCGTGGACAACACATCGGGCTATAAATTATACAATTTTTTTATGTATTCTTTGGCTATCATCAGATTTTTATGGCCAAAAGACAAGGATAAAACATCATTCATAGCCAACTCAACCATATACTACTACAGGGTCATGCCTTTTTGATTGAAGAACATATTAGCGTAGAATTTCAAAAAGTATGAGTAAAGAATTTGAAATGAGCATGATGGAAGAACTTAAGTTCTTTCTCGGACTTCAAATCAATTAAACATATGATGGTATTTTCATAAATCAAAATAAGTACATATTAGACATGTTGAAAAAGTTCAATATGTATGATCTAAAGCCTATGAACACTCCGATGAGTACATCGCAAAAACTTGACAAAGATGATCAAGGCATCTCCTTGGACGTCACCAAATATCGAGGTATGATCGGATCCCTTCTTTATTTAACTACATGTAGACCCGATATTATGTTTAGTGTATGCTTATGTGCCCCATCTTAAAGCTATTAAGAGAATCTTTAGATATCTCAGTGGGACTCAAAACTTAGGAATTTGGTATCCAAAATGAACTCACATTGATCTATTTAGTTACTCGGATGCTGAATGGGCTGGTTGTCAAGTTGATCGGAAAAACACTAGCGGCACTTGTCACTTTCTAGGCTTCGCCCTAGCTTTGTGGTTTAGCAAGAGACAAAATTCCATGGCCTTATCTATGGCTGAGGCCGAATATATCTCGACTGCAAGTTGTTGTGCACAAGTGCTATGGATGAAACAAACCCTTAGCGATTTTAACCTATCATTCGATCATGTTCCTATCATGTGTGATAATACTAGTGCCATAAACTTATCTAAAAATCCCGTTTTGCATTCTCAAACTAAGCATATTGAGATAAGGCATCACTTACTTAGAGACCATGTTCAAAACGGCGATATATCGCTTGAATTTGTTGGCACAGAAAACCAGTAGGCCGATATTTTCACCAAATCTCTCGTACCCGATCACTTCACGTGCATTAGACGAAGTTTAGGTATTATCGAGAAAAACAACGTCCAAAATTAAGCTCTTCTTATTATTTTTTTCTAATCTTATTATACTTTTTTTATAATAATAATAAAAAAAAATCGGACGTCTAGTACTGAACGTCCGGTTTGGCAGAACATTTCTGCCAATTATACCGGACATCCGGTATACATAGAGGACTTCCGGTATTGAAACTTTTTAGTTTTAAATCGCGATTTCCACCATTTTCTTCCCATTTTCTTCCTCTTCCTCCACTCGCCTCCCATCATATTTGAACCTCATCTACCATAATCATCACTTCCACTTAATTTTCTCTACCTAAATTCGATTCTCAACCAAAATTGAGTCTCAAATTTCCAACATTTAGGCCAAAAAACCCATTTTTTCAAAACTCGAACACTAAAGCTCTTACTCCAAATTTTCACTTCAAATTGTTCGAAACCCGTACTTTGATTGAACAATTTTCGAACAATTTAGTATTTTGTAAGTTTTTCTAACACCCTATAACTCCTATTCCAAGATTTGCATTCCAAAGTTCAAATTTTCAATTGTAAGCCCTAATTTTCGAAAAATCCCCAAATTCTTGAAATGTTGGGATCGCGCCGCAAGGGAAAGAGGCTTAAGCAAACTGCTCGACGGCCTCCAACTCCATCGTCGGACGAGGAAATGGACCTCAAATCCGAGATACGGACGAACCCCTTCAAGAAGTCGCCAGTCTTATTAGGTAAAAACATAGATTTTGCTTCTTTTACATTCGATGCACCTACATTTAGAATAGAAGAGCATTTCATTAACATGGGGTGGGTATCGATCTACACATTAAAAGAGTATGCATATCCACGTCTAATGAAGGATTTTTGTAGAAACATGACAATTACTCCACATTTGGGAGACATTTCCTATCTTATTAAAAATGTTCATGTCACCGTCTCCAAACCTCTCATTCGCACTCTTCTCAAACTTGCAACTTGTGATGTTCAAACCTTTGTGCATAAATCTGATGTGCGGGTATTACGACCCGATCGATGCTTATCGTCGTGTGACAGGTAAAGACTTTGAAAATGTTACAAAAATTTCTTCTAACCAACTTACTCTCCAGTGTAAAGTTTTACAAAATATTATTGCTAACATAATCTTACCTAGGAAAGGCATCGGGACGAGGTAAACTATTTTGATCTTTTCATTCTTGATTCCTTCTTTGTCGATCGGCGAATCAATTTCCTAACCATTGCATTAGGTCTTACGAAGCTCATACATGCTTCACAATATGTTAAGGCACTTCCATATGGCATGCTTCTAACTAAGATATTTAAGTACTTGAATGTACCTCTTCACGACGAAGCTTTCGTCAAACCTAACCCACGACACCATTAGTTCCACCACTCTCATATGTATGAAAAACATTAAGAAAGACGGCCAATGGGTGGCTGAGATGAAGGGGTTCGACTCGACTTTGGGGCCTTTCACACTACCATTCCAAGAAGAGGAGAAAGACGACGACGAAGAGGGCATGCCTCATGCCACGGGTACCTCGTGCGCTACTCCGAGGTCGAGTGCTCCCCGACCTACCAGCCGAGGACATGTCGAGGACCAGTTTTTACTCTTGAGTCGATCCCACGAAGAGTGTGTAATTCAATGCTTTATGCTTTGTACAATTATCGGATGATTTTTGTATGCAAATAATTGTAAATAACGCAATCAATAACAATGGAGATTAAATTAATGAATACAATCAAAAGACTAACATTGGTCTAAGTCCAAATCCATCGTAGGAAATCCACAATTGATCATAGATGCAAGGATAATTCAATTCA
>CAIGRK010019167.1:0-15559 GCA_903798315.1 Fraxinus greggii | reverse complement strand
TTTTTTTTTTTTTTTGTTAAAATCTTCACAATGTGAAAGTAACTGCCCACTTGCTACACGAAAGTAGGTTGCTTAACTACCATCCGGTTCATTTATTGAATTTACGTGTTAAAAGTGGTTGACAAACATGAATTCATTAAATGTTGCTAGGTGTAGAAATTTTTAAAGTATCGATGGTTCTGTTTTGAACACGTTTCAATTGTATTCGACAGGTCAATCTCTCGTCATCTCCTTTTTTTACTCTAAGTAGATTATCGAACGACAATTTTTTTGCCCTAAGGCTAAGGTGTGGCGTTGCAACAATTGTTGATGGCACACCATACAAATGTATCCCTTGGTCTACCAAGCATGTTGGACGATTGGTAGACCGTTGGTTGTGCTACCATATGTGACTGTACATGAGGATTTCATGATAGAATCACGTGTGAATTAGGTGCTTGTTCGATTATTCTTCGAGCCTAAATGTGGAAGATTGGAATCGTTCTTGTCTCCAATTATTAAACTAAGTCACGATGACATACACTTTTGGCCAATTGTGCTCACTTCTAGATCATGCTCCAACAATAGCTTTTATGTCCGATTCCCCACAAATGACGTCAATAAAATTATTTCGTCACGATTCTTCAACTTCCTTAGCAGAACGAGGTGGTGTCAACCATTTCTGTAACCTGGTTGCATATAAAAAGAGTTCAAGGATTTCCTGTTTGACGTTCAACATGAGACATAATGTATGGACTAGAGAGATGAAACTAATATAAATGGAAAAGAGTTGTAAGTAAGAATTAGTAAAGAGTTCCTTCGTCATACTTATACCCTTTGGGATGTATTCATAGCGAGTCAAGTTCCGTCGACGTGCCAAGTGATTTTTGTTTGCTTACCAATTGATTTTGTCCACGTGCAATGCAATTTTTTTCAAAGCAGCAGTCGCTTTGTGTCCACATGCTAGACGGATTTAATCCACACTATTATCAAATTTTCAAGAATTTTGATCAATTGGATGCATAACTTCCATTGAATTATTGAGTGAGTCCACAACGGAGATCCAAATACAAGGTGCAAAATATTGAATTTTGTTGAAATAATTGCCTTCATATATGTCGTTGTCGACCACCCATGGGGTAGTTGACGGACCGAACCCTCGCGAGGGTGGTTGATCGATTGCCGTCGAGTTGTGACGTTTGTTGGGTGTGTTCGGACTGGACTCTTTTTATTTTTTACAGTATTATATAGAATTTTATTTTAAAAAAAATCAAATACTTTTAAGAATAATAATTTGATTAAATTGTCAGAAACTTCAGAAACTAACTTCGATTGAAAATTGCACATAGTCGTGTTGTGGGGTTCAACTAAAAAATATCTCAAATCATATTTTTCTTAGCTTAGAAGCACATAAAAGAAGTCAAAATTGCGTTTTTGGTGACTTTTCTAAAACGCTGAATAATTTATAAAATCATCTTGCTATGCTATTTTCAGAGAATAACATTTGGACGACTCGTTTCGCGTTCACGTCCCGTCCAAGGTAGATATTTGGCTATAAACAAGCTGAAAGTTCCGCAAGTGTCAGTTCATCATCAACATTCAGCTCTAACAATCAGAGAATCAATAATCGCTGTTTCTCCCGCTAAAGATTGAGCTTTTGAGGTAAATTTTTGGTTTCTTTTATTATTTTGCTTTTATCACTGTTCAGCTTCTTCGATATGTTGATTACAATTGCTTGTAGATTGATACACCCTTTGAGGAAACAGGGCAACAAACCAGCTGATATAATTCTATAAAGTTTGTGATAACTAGGTTAATAGATTAATAGAATGATATTACTTGATGATCCAATCTTTTAATGTTTTTCTTTTATGGTATTTGTCAAATATTCTGCCTTGTCAATTGCTAATATCCTTTTTACCCTGTTCAGGCTTAATAGAAACTGAGAAACTGGATAATTTTTAGAATTAACTTCGATGAAACGACTCTTAGGTTGGGATTGCGTTTGTTCAATTATTGTTTATAGATCTTTTTGTATGATCTTTCTATTCGTGCTTAGTTGTGCTTAGAAACAAACTTGATTCTTGTGAATTATGATTATGCATGAAAAAGAAATATGAAATGCTTTGTCTGTTTTGGCAGGCTGTCTTACTGTTCCATTGAAGTGCTATTTCTGCAGTTCAAACGGAGAGGAGCCACTGGTAGTTTCTATGGTCATGACTTGCTTTTCTTTCTTCTGTAACAGAAAATTGGAGGCCGCTTCTAAACGTTCAGCCGAGCTTGATGGTAAATTTCTGAACTTCTGTGTACAAATGCAATATTAAAATTGTGTAATAGATAAAAATCACTGTTTTAAATTATATATCATTTCTAACTTCCTTAGGTTGTGCATGGATAGGCTGTTCACGAGCTTTTTTCTCTCCACCTGTTTTTGTTATGCATATCTCAATGATAGAAAGGTTGAATATTGAACAGAGCTCGCTGGATTCAAAAATGTTAATCTTTACTCATACAAGGAGCTGAGAATTGCGACCAATGGTTTCTGTGATATCAATAAAATTGGGGAGGGAGGATATGGTTCTGTTTATAAGGTAAAAAAGGGCTCCCTGTCACTTTTGTCCCATTATGCTATGATTATTAACTATTTCTAGTTAGGAGCTTGACTATTTTCCTTTTTAAACTAAAATTTCTTGTTTCGAAAGGGAAAACTTAAGAATGGAAGGATGGCTGCCATGAAGGTTCTCTCTTCTGAATCAAGACAAGGAGTAAAAGAGTTTTTGACAGAGATTCAAGTGATATCAGATATAGAGCATGAAAATTTAGTTAAGCTCTATGGCTGTTGTGTGCAAGCCAATCAACGGATTCTTGTTTATAGTTACCTAGAAAATAACAGCCTAGCACAAACGCTTCTTGGTATGGCTGCTTTCCTAGTTTTCATCTCAAGTTATCTGGTTCGTAACATGTAGTTGTCTGAAATTAATTTCTGATCGGACCACCAAGGAGTTTGGCTGTGTATTTTTTCTAGTGATAATTCAAAATTTCATTCAATAATGTATATGGAATTTGTACGGACTCTTTTTCGAAAAGAAATGAATCTGATGTTCTTAAACATCCTACGTAGGCGGAGGTCACAGCAGTATCCAGTTTAGCTGGCAAACACGGGTTGAAATTTGCATTGGAGTTGCAAGAGGACTTGCCTACCTTCATGTGGATGTGAGACCGCATGTCGTCCACCGGGATATTAAAGCAAGTAATATTCTTCTCGACAAAGATTTGACCCCTAAAATTTCAGATTTCGGTATGGCGAAACTCATCCCTCCCAACATGACTCATGTCAGTACACGGGTGGCCGGAACCATGTAAGCTGTAATATATACTGGAGATGTGCTTTTAAACGCACTCATACCTCTTACCATCTTGTGAAGTTCCTTGAATGTGTGATTTAGTGTATGCCTAGCTACACTTAAAATGTTTGCTTATAAGTAGAGTAGATAAGTAAGTTTTAAAGTAAATAATTTTTTTAATCGATTAAAGTTGGAAATAAATAAGAGTTTCTTTTGCTTGAAAGTGACTTTTACTCATTTTCAAGCTTAGTCAAACTTGATCTTAGAAACGTTGCTGACTGCTGGTTGAATGATTAGCCAACGGAGGCTAGATTAATCAGTGGATTGCAGATTAGAAATCGTATGCCTTCGAAGAATGAACTTTTTGTTGCTTCTAGTTGGTTACTTTTGTTCATTTCAGGATATTATGATTCAATAGGTACTGTTTTTAACATCTGTCTCTGCTTCTATTTTTCATTTACGGAAATAAAGTTATTAACTCATAATTCTATCTGGGTCTAATGCTGCAGAGGTTATTTGGCACCAGAATATGCGATAGGAGGTCAGTTGACACGTAAAGCAGATGTTTACAGTTATGGTGTTCTTCTTATTGAAATTGTCAGCGGGAGATGTAACACAAACACAAGATTACCTGCTGATGAACAGTATATTCTTGAAAGGGTAAATTCTTCGGAAACTTCATGATTTGTTTATCGTTTCTATCGTACGATAACTGAATATGGTAATACGATATTAGCGAGTTCTTTCAGAAAGCATTTTTTAGGTTACGTGGGAGGTAAATGTCATAAATAGTATGCAGTGGTATCTTGTTTCTGTTGGTTTTGAGACTTATTGACTTCTTTTTGCCAAAATAATTTTATACGTTACTTTTTTCACTAGCACAAGTCTTAGCTTGCTTTCTAGAAAGTGACTCTCTTAAGCTTAGCCAAAAATGTCTTAGGATATTTTTTATGGCCAACCCAAATATTTTTTCTTTCAGCTACATGATTGTTAAAATTTTGGTGCAGACATGGCAACTTTACAAGAGAAAGGAATTAGTGGCACTTGTAGATGAATCGCTAAATGGTGACTTCGATGCTGAACAGGCTCGCAGATTCTTAAAGATCGGTCTTCTCTGCACGCAAGAATCTCCAAAGCTTCGACCTTCTATGTCGACTGTTGTTCAAATGCTAACCGGTGAGAAGGATGCCCATGAAAATATGATTAGCCAGCCGGGCTTAATCTCTGACTTCATGGACCTGAAAGTTCGTAGCGTCCCGGAAACCAAGCCTGATATCGATAGTAAGTCTGCCCATTACACATCATATGGCTCTGATAATTTGAAGAGTTCAACACTGTCCTTGGGGACTTCTTCTCAGGCCACCACCACATTTGCTTCGGTGCACGATGGAACTGTCTAAACTAAAAGTTTTTGCTGTGGAGAGAGAGATTTATGGATTTTGAAAGATGCTACGATTACAGGAAAAAAAATTCTGTAAAAATCATAGAATACACACAGTGGTGGGCCCCTTTTTTATAATGATATTTTACTCACAGGGCCCACTCCCATGTGAGTATTCTGTCAAAATGACAGAAGAAATAGTTCTATACAAGTGAGTTTCTCCATTGATTTTATTTGCATCATCTTATTTGTTTTCCTGTACATGTTAGCTTTATGTAAATTGTTCTACTCAATGCTGTTTTTTCCCCTCTCTTTAGGTTTTTAGTATGTATTCATAATTGTTCATTATAAACATTTTCAGGGAAGGGGTGTTTTTGTAAATACAGGTACTTTATCAATTGAAAAGAAGTTAGTTTTCTTATGTCTCCATTTCTCTAGTTAGCAAATTATTTTGAAACAGTATTTTGCCACAAATATTTCTTGTATTACTCCATAATAGTACAATTATTACACTGAAAAAAAGGAAACAAAAGAGTTAATACATTTTAGGTTTCAGCACTTTTGTACGTTGTATATTTATTTCATATTTTTTACATTATAGAATTTACCCTTTAATAGTACTCGATGAAATTTGGGGATGGTTTTGCTCATACAAGAAATTTAGCCTTCAGATCGAATGAAATTTTATTGATTAATTATACTCGAATAGCACTTGCATGTGTGAGATTTTCGATTGGTGTCGGTGTGGCAAAACAAATAAGATACAGAATAGTTTTGATATCACTTGTTGTGAAACCAACCACCGAATTGAGATGTTGAAGTTATATGACACAATAATAAAGTATTTGATTAAGCAGAAAAACAATAAAGACAATAAATATAATAGAGGAATTAAAAGATTTTATTGACTCAAAAATAATGGAGAAGAGAGGAAATTATAATAGATCCTATAATTCTAGTAATTTATTTTCTCACACTTATAAAATTGTATAGAAGAGCCTAATATTTATTGGGAACATGTGGGGGACGTCCAAGCTCTCTTAGTAGAGTTGTTGATAAAGTGAGATGCCAAAAAATTGAGTCCAAAATGAAATAGGAGAGAAAAACGTGGAAACCCGAAAATAGGTGAGGCTGGCGCCGCGGCGCCAAGTGTTCTCTCCGGGAATATTTTTTTTTTTTCAAATTGTTTTCTCCATCATAAACTATTCTTAAAGTCAAATACCAATTTTCAACTCCCAATGGCTTCCAAAATAGAATTTCAACTTGACATAGGACTCTAACAGCATTCCAAATTGAATTCTCCTTAACGTACTTTTCAATTAGAATTCTTTAATTACTTCAACAATGAATTCAGGTCACACCTAAATTCTAAAAGTCAGGATGACCAATAAATTGTTTTTTTTTTAATTATTATTAATGATTATATAAACACCATATTTTTTCTCGATTACACTACTTGATTGCACTAAAGGTTTTCAATATTTGCTATCTTTTTTACCCTCTTTTTTTGTATTATAGCTCTTATTTGGTTTCCATTATTTTCAAAATATATTTTATCTCTCTTTTGTTTTCAATTATATATTTTTCAATAAAATAATATTACATGCAAATCCAAAACTTCTCCTTATTTTTTTACCACACATTCTTCATCAAAATACTATTTGAAAATACATTTTACTTGGACTTTATTTGGTTTAAATAAAAATTATTTTTTAATAGATTTTGATAAAAATTGATGGAATATATTATCGAAAAGTTGTGATGCGAACCCACGTAACAATTGAAGTTACGAACCCCACGACAGATTAGATTAAATCCAATAAAGTTAAGAATCAACATTTGAAAAGCTCGACACAAAAAATTATTGAACCAAATAACCAAGATAATCGTCAACAATATATTGACCACGTGATCACAAAACTTATGAACCTTACTTAAATTGTTGGAGGCCGCAAGAATTTAATTCTTGATAAATTCAAAATTAATTCAGTGAAGAACGAGTTGAAAGCAATATGTCTCGCAATAATATCTCTCAAATTATGTGTTTTAACAGTGAAAAGAATAATCCTATTTATATGAAATCCTTAAAACCTAATTAGAAACGGAATTAAGCTTTAAAAGATATTAAAAAGATATCATACAAGAGTTTTAACTAAAATATAAATATAGACGAAATTTGTAAAAACGAGTTCAATCTTACACTATGCGATTGCCTACAATCGCATAGGCCAATCTTTTGCCCTCACTTTGGTCACTGTATGGATGCATGCGACCGCATGCCTTGGAATACCCTCCCCTTCAAAATGATTCATCCTCGAATCTCCACTTACATCAAATAAGGAAAGATAAGAAACTGTGAAAGTAGCAGAAATGTTATACTCACCTGGAAGATCCAACTTATAGGCATCGTCATTGATCTTTTCAAGCACTTGGAACAATCCATCTCTTCTTAGTTGCAACTTTGACTTCTTTTGAGCCGGAAAGCTTTCATTTCTCATATGCACCCAAACCTAATCTTCTTGTTCAAATGTAACACGCTTTCGTCTCTTATTTGCTTGAGAAGCATAGTGTTCAATTTTCTTCTCAATTTGACAATGTACCTTCTCATGGAGGGATCTTACCAACTCGGTTTTCTTCTTTCCATCTAAGCTACTTTCTCATCAACGGGTAAAGGAATTAAATCCAAAAGTGTTAGTGGATTAAAACCGTAAATAATTTCAAATTGAGTATAAATAGTATTAGAATGCGTAACTCTATTAGATGCAAATTATATGAATGACAAGTAATCCTCCCAACTGTTCAAGTTCTTATTGATTATAGTGTGCAATAATTGTATCATAGTCCTATTAACAACTTCAATTTGCCCATCCATCTGTGGATGATAAGTTGTAGAGAATAATAGCTTAGTTCATAACTGATTACACAAAACCTTCCAAAAATGACTAAGAAACTTAACATCTATATCCGATACAATACTCTTAGGTACCCCATGTAAGCACACTACTTCTTTAAAGAATAAATCTGCAATATTAGTGGCTCATCCGTTTTATGACATGGAATTAAAAGTGTCATCTTGCTAAATCTATCTACCACCACAAATATAGAATTTCTTCTTTTCATAGTCATAGGTGAATCCAATACAAAATTCATATACACATCAACCCAATGCTCAATCGGAATGGGTAATTGCGTATGTAAAACCTGAGGTAAATCCTTTGACTTTGCCATTTTACAAGCCAGACATCTACTATAAACCCGATCAACATGAACTTTCATCTTAGGCCGATAGAAATATTAATTTAACATATCCAAAGTCTTCTTAATCCCAAAGTGACCCATTAAACCTCCATTATGTGCTTCACGTACTAATAATTTTTCATTGAACACCTAGGTACACATAATTTATTTTCCCGAAATAAATATTCATCATGCCTAAAGAATCTATCTATAGCAGATTTGTCACATGATTCATATATATTAGAAAAGTCCGGATCATTAGTATATATGTCCTTAACATATTCAAACCGAGCAATTCGGCACCTAAAGAAGTTAGAAGTAGATACCTACCTGACAATGCATCCGCTACCACATTTTCTTTATCTTGTTTATACCAAATAATATATGAGAATGTCTCAATAAACTTCATCCACCTTACATGTCTCTTGTTTACTTTTTCTTTACCCTTTAAATGTTTCAAGTACTCATGATCGTGTGAATCACGAATTCCTTTTGCATAAATAGTGCTCTCATGTCTCCAAAGCTCGAACAAGTGCATACAACTCCCTGTGTCCAGTACCCCAATGAAATCCTATACTTTTTTTTTTTTTTTTTTACAATTTTCGTGAATGGTGTGGCAAGTGTGCTAAATTTTTTAACAAAATGACTATAAAAGCTAGTTAAACCATGAAAACTTTTACCTCAGTTGTGCTTTAAGGAGTTGGTCACTATTTGATAGCTTTGATTTTTTTCCATTCGCTTCAATACCCTTTGCACTAACAACATAACCAGGAAAACAACTTTTTTCCATTCAAAATATACACTTTTTAAAGTTAGCATAAAGTTACTCTTGTCTTAAGACCACAAGTATACATTTTAATTGTCCTGTATACTCATTTAAATCCTTACTATTTACTAAGATACCATCGAAGTACATTGTTACGAATTTACCTATATATGCACGCAAGACATGATTCATTAATCTCATAAACGTTCTAGGTGCATTAATAATTCTAAATGACATGACTAACCACTCATATAAACAATACTTAGTTTTAAAAATAATTTTTCATTCATCCCTTCTCTCATTCTAATTTAATGATATCCACTTTTAAGATCTATTTTACTAAACATGCAAAATTCATGTAAAAATTCATGTAATTCATCTAACATATCATCTAACTTAGGTATATGATGACGATATTTTGCCGTTATGTTTTTTATCGCTCGATAGTCTACGCACATCCTCTAAGTTTGATCTTTCTTTTGCACAAATGGCACGGCACGGCACGACACGACACGACACGTGGACTCATGTTTTCTCTCACATACATTTGCTCATCAATTCTTCCACTTACCTTTGAAGTTCCTTGGTCACCCCAAGATTACTCTGATAAGCTGACTTGTTTGAAATGATAGCTTCTAGTACGAAATCAATTTGATACTCAATGCCTCGAATGGACAGTAACCCACTTAGCATGTCCTCCGAGAAACAAGTCTTTGAATTCATGAAACTAAGAAGTAGCCAAAATAGGAAGGGGAGTTTTAGATTCCTCAAAGTTGAGCAGTGATTCCTTATAAACCAATAAGATCACAGGTTGATTCTCAACTGCTGCCATCTTCAACTTACTCCATTTTGTAAAGAAATTTGTTTTCGACTTTTGTCTCCCCTCAAAATACTCATTTTCTTTACTTCCTTGTGGCTCTACTTTTTTTTTCTCACAATTAGCTACATCGCTTTTTTCTCTCTTGTCTTCTTATCATGAAAGATCAAATCCCATTTTTTGTTCTTTTTCACTTTTCAACTTGATTTGATTTTCATAAATTTGTGCTGGTGTTAATGGCGCAAATATAATAAATTTCCCATCTTTAGTAAAGCTTTATCCGTTTTCGTACCCATCATGTATCTCCTATCATATTGTCATGACCTCCTCAAGAAAATATGCCCGACATGTATATAAACCACATCACATATCATGTCATCATGATACCTTCCAATTGAAAAACTCACCAACACTCACCTTAACCTTTTCACATTCATTCAATCATTGCAATATGTAAGGCCACGATGCTTTAGCATATTTAATCTCAATTTCTCAACAAGTATAGTGCTAGCCATATTGGTATAACTACCCCCATTAATAATCATATTACATACATTGTTGTTGATGTGACATCTCGTGTGAAATATGTTCTCCATTCGTTGCTCCAAGTCATCCACTTTGATTTAAGCACTAAGAGCTCGCATTGTAACCAACGGCTCTCCCACTGCATACTCTCAACTTTCTCACTATCACTAGCATCATCTAATTCTAGCATGTCATCATAATCACTTTGACTTTCACTATCACTCACCACTGTCTCACAAGATCCTCGCCCTTTTGTTTGGACATTGAGAAGCAATATGTCCCGATTCAAAGCACCTAAAGCATTTGATATCTAGATTCCTAGGGGTTGGAAGTCAGGTTTGGATGTAGCTTTGCTAGCAATTTCCTCTCTTCCTTTCAGTAGCTCAGTTTTATTCTTTAAGACAGCTACATTACCTCTATTGTTATCTTACTTCGATTTTCAAGAAAAGTTAGAACTCAATTGACATCTAGCTACTTCCTTCATCTTCAACTGTCTCTCCACCTTTAAAGTTACATGTAGCATGTTCTCCAACTCCACATAATGTTGTAGTTTCACCACATTAGCTACCTCCCTATTCAAACCATTTAAAAATCAGGTCACGGTAGCCTCCTGATACTCCTCAACATTCGTTCTAATCATGTCAATCTTCATCTCTTTGTGATAATCATCCACGCTCCTAGATCCTTGATAAAGACTTTGAAATTTTTTATAAAAATCTCTATAGTAATGATTATGAACGAACATATTTCCCATGATAGCTTTCAATTCTTCACATGTTGTTCTAGGCCTCTTATGATTCCTCCTCCTAGATGTTGCTGGTTGATCCCACCAAATGATAGCATAATCAGTAAACTCAACAATAGTAAGTTTTACCTTTTTTTCCTTCAAGTAGTTGTGGCAGTCAAATATAAGCTAATTCTTCTTCTCTCACTCCAAATATGCCTTTGGATCGCTACTTCCTTTGAATGAAGGAATTGTCACTTTAATATTGTTCATATTTCTGTCAACTCTATCTCCAACATAATCTCTAACCTTCCGTCATGCTTCTCACATTTATTCATCATTCTTCCTATTTCAGCCTTCACTAATTAATCTTCATCATGCCTTCCCTACCTCCTGGTGTTAGAAATTTCCCTGGGTTTTTCCCTACGTAAGTTAGCATGTAAGGTGTCTTATCTTTCCATCCACGTCTCTTGTCTATCTATTCTATATCCCATATCACCACCAAACAATATTTCAAATCATCGTATCATTTACTCCGTCATGATGATTTGATTATTCTTCTCACTTTGTTATGTTTTAGTTGATTTATGTAATTAACAAATTNATCATTTATAAGCAGAATATTATGACTCGTCTATTTTCCACACACAGACGGCACGTAAACAAATTGCATACCATATAAATTAATATCCATTTAATGAGTTTTGTCCATAAAGCAATATGAAATGAATTCAAATATATATGAATGATTCCACGTTATAGGAATATTATTTTATCGACTCATTCAACAAGTTGATGGTATCATGAATTTTCCTATTTAAAATGTTGCAATAGAACATATTTACCACACTCATGATACATCAAAAATCTGTCTTAAATTTTATTCATACTGTTAGGTTTTAGTTGATTTATGTAATTGGAAAATTTTGTGGACAAATGGACTTAATTGAATAGGTTGTAAAAGTTCAAGGAGTAATGTGTAATTAGTTCAAAAGTTAGTTAGTAGGTTTAGGGTTTCGAGTTTGGAACAAGGAGGAAAACGACATGAATTTACTCTATACTGTCTCCAAGGATTGGCTCTAGCTACAAAAGCAGAAGCATCGTCACCAGATTTTCGCCCCTCCTTTGCTCGAGCGATACGCTGTCGCTCGACTGTCGCTGGACGCTCGAGCGACAGTGCTGTCCGGGAAATTTTTATTTCGCGATTTCAAGACTTTTTATCCGGCCAATTTGTTTCTTGACCTACATATAAATAATAAACCTCACATGCATGGTTTTCTAATGTTGATAATTGAGAGAAACAGTTCAGAGAGTGAATCTATCACGCCATATAATTCAACCTTCAATTCTTGTGAGAGTTTTGGTGAGAAAAATATCGAGAGCAAATCCAAATACCAAAAACCATACTTCCTACATATCTGTCAGAGGCGTTGAAGATCGTGAAAGGTGACTGGAGTTCCAGTATGTGAAGAACGGGTTGTTTTTCATGATTTACAGGAGATATGCGATTCTACCATATTAATAGCTGCTGCAGGATAGCGGAGTTTTAGGAGAGCGTTGGTTATTGCAGCTAGAATTGGTGCAGGGAAGCACAGAATTTAGGAGAGTTATTGAATTGCAGTCAGGAGGTCAGATAGTACGTGTCGTCATCTGGTCTGGTAAACTATAAGTCTTGAATCGTTTATAGTGGATTGACTGACAAAGTGTCGGAGTTTTTCCCAATCGGGTTTCTCCGTGATCATACCGTTGTTCATTTACTGCTTTATATTATGAATGTATGATCCGTGATATTTAAATTTAGGATTAAATTGACTGCTTGATTAGCTATCTAGAGATAATTAATTGATGACTTGTTACTAATTAGTTAATAAGATTTTAATTTCGTATATTACACTTATTCACCTCTCTCTAGGTGTTGTTATGACCGAACTTGCGTTTTTCACACTTGAAGTAGAATTTTCTCTATCAAGCATTCTAAATCTAGAATAATACATGCCTTACGTGTTACACTCATGTATCACTTAATTTGGATTTTTCATCTATTAGTTTCATCACCCTGCCTTTTTTCACTAAATACTTCCTTACAAATGTTTCAAATAATTAATTCGATCTCAATTAAAAAAAATCAATCATTTTGGAATTCAAACAAAGAATTGAGCAAGAAAAGTGACTCGGATTGATTCAAGAAGTAAGAATTTGAATTTTGAATAAAAACGTCAAGGATAAATTCAAGAAAGTGTTTCTTGAACTCGGACTGGACACCTTTTTTGGTAAATGTTTTTTTTAATGCGCAAGAATTCAACAAAAAATCCAAAACTTCGAAAAGGAACTGATTTTGGCACTAATTTAGATCACAAACAACTTTTGAATCTTTTTGGTAATTTAATTGAATTTAATTACTTAAAAGAAAATGAAAAATTAAGATGGAGACTCAAATAAAATAGATAAGGAATTAAATGATATAACTTTGATTTTTGGAACCTATGGTATGATACCAATTGATGCAAACTCACGTAGCAATTAAAGTTACGAAATCCACGACAAATTAAATCAAACCCAGGAAAGTCAAGAATCTACATTTGAAAAACTCGACCCAATAAATTATTAAACCAAAGAAGCAGGACAATCGCCGCAATATCTTGATCCCATGATCACAAAACTTATGAATCTTACTTAAATTGTTGAACA
The DNA here is from genome assembly GCA_903798315.1 of Fraxinus greggii. Taxonomy (NCBI): domain Eukaryota; kingdom Viridiplantae; phylum Streptophyta; class Magnoliopsida; order Lamiales; family Oleaceae; genus Fraxinus; species Fraxinus greggii. Next base: position 2,098 of record CAIGRK010019167.1, on the reverse strand, counting down.
CCACAAGAATTTAATTCTTGATAAGTTCGAAATTAATTCAATAAAGAACGAGTTGAAAGAAATATGCTTCACAATAGTATCTCTCAAATTGTGTATTTTTACAATGAAAAGAATAATCTTATTTTTATGAAATCCGTAAAACCTAATTAAAAAGGAATCAAGCCTCAAAGGATACAAAAAAGTTATCATACAAGAGTTTTAACTAAAATATAAGTCTAGACGAAATTTGAAATACGCGTCCCAGTTTTGCACTATGCGACCGTATATGTTTAATGTATACAGTCGCATAGGCCAGTCTTCCACCCTCACTTTGGTCGCGATTTGGAACAATATGCGGTCGTATAGTTAACCTTCATAGCTTCATTGTCCCTTGTTTGAATCAAGTTGATACACCTTGTTCCGTTTTTCAAGCTCAATATGAAACTCGTCATTTGCTTGTTGTGATCTCATCTACAGTAGTTTGAACAAGTAATCACAAGACTTTTTCGACCTTCTTTGCTCGTGATCTAGTCATTGGTCATTCTTCCACGACAACGAATCCTGGTCCTTGCTAGCTACCATACCATGGTTCTCATTTAGTTACGAGCCTCATAAAATGTGTAGTTAAAAAATTGTTATTTTGACTAAAATTTTGATCAACTTTTTAGTTGAACCAAATATATATTTATGTTTAATTATTATAATAGCGTGCTCTGACATGTGGGACAAGTATTATGTCATATATATATATATATGTATATATATATATATATATTTTAATTTAAAATATATGGAAAAAAAATAAGAGCATGTCTGAACTTCATTGTTTTTTATAAAAATATATTTTAAAACAATACTTTGATGAAGAATGCGTGGTTAAAAAATAAGAAAAAATATTTGCATGTAATATTATTTTATTAAAAATATATAGTTAAAAATAAGAGAGAAAATATATAGAGCATGTCTGACAAAACTTAAAAGGCAATTAAAATTGAAAATATAACCGTTATTGAGTCCTACTCGTCTAATAAAAATCAATAATAACCGCTAATTTTTCAATTTTAATCTCTACCGAACACGCCCATATTTTAGAAATAATGAGATCAAAAAGCGCTAAGGGCGTGTTCGGTAGAGATTAAAATCAGATTAAAATTGAAAAATGAGCTGTTATTGTTGACTTTTATTAGACGAGTGAGACCTAATAACGGCTATATTTTCAATTTTAATTGACTTTTAATTCCTACCGAACACGCTTTAAGTCTTTTCATGTACTTTTAACAATTTTTTTAGCCGAAAATTGTAAAATAAACCATTCTAAGCCCCTGTTTGAGCCACGTGATTTTTTTTCATTCTCATTCTTCTACTCATTTTCAACTACACATTCTTCAATAAAATAATATTTTTCATCACATCAATAATTTTTCCTTTTTTTTAATCACACATTTTTCATTAATCTACTATTCCAAAATATATTCTTCCAAAATTATGCGGCTCAAACACACTCTAATTAATGAAATACTAGGATGCGGTGAAAAATATTTGAAAACTTAGCCAAAAATGCTTTTCCTCAAGAAACTGCAGCAAAGGTAACTGAAGAGGGTAATTAAACGTGATAAGGACGNTGATTTTTTTTCATTCTCATTCTTCTACTCATTTTCAACTACACATTCTTCAATAAAATAATATTTTTCATCACATCAATAATTTTTCCTTTTTTTTTAATCACACATTTTTCATTAATCTACTATTCCAAAATATATTCTTCCAAAATTATGCGGCTCAAACACACTCTAATTAATGAAATACTAGGATGCGGTGAAAAATATTTGAAAACTTAGCCAAAAATGCTTTTCCTCAAGAAACTGCAGCAAAGGTAACTGAAGAGGGTAATTAAACGTGATAAGGACGTTTCCTCTTTAAACTACTTATTAACAGTAACACGAGTGAAAACAAACAAGGCCTTATCGGAATCCAGATTTGTGGTCCCATCTTAGGGCGTGTTCGGTAGGGATTAAAATCGGATTAAAATTGAAAAATTAGCCGTTATTGTTGACTTTTATGAGATGAAGAGAATCCATAACGGTCATATTTTCAATTTTAATTAGATTTTAATCTGTAC
>CAIGRK010019164.1:0-12946 GCA_903798315.1 Fraxinus greggii | reverse complement strand
TTACATATTGAAATATAGAAAATGCATCTCACTGTTAAAAGAAAAAAAATTGTCTCCGTGGCTGCACGGAGACACTGCTCACGGAGGTTCTATGCGCGCACGGAGATAGTGAGCTACCTCCATGCATGCACGGAGACATGGAACCATTCGCGTACGGAGACAACTTATGTTTCTCCGCGTGGCATGGAGACAAATTTTTCTAATGAAAATATCTTTACCAAAGATGTATCCCACAAAATGGTGCAAAACTACAAATAATCAAAGTTCTTCTCGGATAAATTAAAAAAGAACTGCATCAATCTCTTTATATGAAAAACAAAACAAAATACAAGGATTCACATAATTGTTACAGTAAGTGAAGTTAACAGAGTTCAACAGAGTGTATACTAATCTAAATAATAAAGAATCAACTATTAATAAATTGAACATACAAACTCTAACGCTAACAAGTTTATACACGAATAATTCTCCATTTTCACCCAACAAAATCATCCATTCCACATACTTAAGCTTCTAATATAAAGCATCGATCTCAATTTTAAGACTCAACCCACACAGCCAAACATAAATTTCGTTATATATATCACATCTCATAAAACCCATTAAATTCTGACCCCCAAATCAAGAAAATTCTCTCGGTCTAGTTCAAAAGGTTCGTGAAATCAGAAAATCTTGTCAAGTGAAGAACTGCTACAAGATCTCCCCTTCAGAGAAAGCAAAAAAGGCAACAAATTCAATCGAAAACAAAACCCAGAAGAAGAAACCAGTCAGGAATGTGACAACAAAAACTACTGGTTCTAGCAAAGAGGAGGCGAAAATGAACGACAAAAATGCGAAAAAGAAGAAGAAGAAGAAGAAGAAGAAGAAGAAGAAGAAGAAGCTGAGCCAGGTTAAAACTCCAAAGGATTCGAAGAAAAATTAATATAAATGAATTGCTGTATAATGACACAAAGAAAGGGGAAAATATAATCTAAACCTGAGGTGCATTCCAACTGCACGAGCTTGCCAAATTCTTCTAGGAGCAAAAAATCTATTGTTTGACAGCATTAGCTTTGCAAAAGGAAAGGAAAGAAAAATTTGCAATAGGAGATTGCGTGGAAAAATTGAAGAGGAGTAGGTGGTTGCATGAGATAATGGAGAAGCGGGAATGGTGGTGTGGAAAATTTTGACGAATTTCAAGGAATTATGGCAAATGGAAATGGCGACACGTGTCCGCCTTCACTTTGACTCTTTTAACATGTAGTGAAAGGAAAACATTAATTGAGACAAATGAGTTTTTTTTTATTATTATTTTTTTGATTGTTTTCTTCCCCTCTTGATAGGTACCATGAATTTTGCTATTGGAATGGGCTTAGCAAAGTACAAGTTGGAATAAATTGGCATATAGCTTCTCACACATTCAACAGAAAAATTTGGGGAGTACCTTCTTCATTTTCTTCCCCATCTCTTATATTCTTACTTATACTCTATGACATTGTGGACAATGTCGATTTTAAGTTTGGTGTGAGAAAAATTTTGAATTTTTATTTTTTCGCGTGTTTTTGAGTGTATGTGTGTTTGTTTTTCATTATTTTAATATATATAGAAAAATAAAAAAATAAAAAAAAATTGAAATATTTTCTTGGTTTAGGTTATGTGCTTGTATGGGTTAGATAATCTAGCATGCAATGACGATTAAATTTGAGATTTAGTGTTGATTTATGAACAGTAGATAAATTGCATGCTAGGTTAATTGATACTTACCCCTACAGAACTTGATATTATACGCGCATTAGAATTGAGTTTTACAATATGATGCAATAAGTTGATTCATATGTTGGATAGGTTGATAGATTGAACATAGATACTACACCCAAAACTATCATATATTAATGACCCTTAAACCAAATTTAACATAGTTCGAGGATGATTTTACAGTTGTGAGAAGATGCGGATGTGAATTTTGATTCCTGGCGTGAAAATTTATGTGTGCATTNTACCCCTACAGAACTTGATATTATACGCGCATTAGAATTGAGTTTTACAATATGATGCAATAAGTTGATTCATATGTTGGATAGGTTGATAGATTGAACATAGATACTACACCCAAAACTATCATATATTAATGACCCTTAAACCAAATTTAACATAGTTCGAGGATGATTTTACAGTTGTGAGAAGATGCGGATGTGAATTTTGATTCCTGGCGTGAAAATTTATGTGTGCATTGTCTTAGATTAATAGGATAAATTTGAGCAAAAATCTTAAGTTAAATGTCGGTTTGATTAGATATGTGTTTAATGAGGGCATTACACTAATCAGAGTAGAAAAATATATAAAAGACATCACTTCATAGCATTTATGACTCAACTTATTTGGCCTGTTAGGATATTTACAACTTGGTACCCTAAAATCATCTGATTTAAGAGTCATCAGCCAAAAACTCGTTACATAGGCCATATAGAAAACTTAAGGGAGAGAGTGTGGAAAAAATGAAAAATTGAAGGGGGAAAAAAAAAGCAGGTGCATGAAACAAAAGACATATGAAATGCTCCGATTACCCTCCAAACACTTACTTGAGAAAACTTGACTTTTGATGATGGATTATTAGCCTAATTTAGTCCTAGATGTCGAAACAATCAAAGAATTGAAAAATTATTATTTATTGATATATTGACTTGCAATTAATGTGAACTAGAAATGGTGATGATAGTAATGAAAAATTCAATCTTAAATTACACACTAGTAAAATAGTGAAAAAAGAACAAGTTTGGAGGTGTGTGAATTATACAAGAGGTGAAAATATATATTTTATCACAGAGGGTTAGGAATTAAAGTAACTTGTAAATTCATGATTGTCTACTTAGTTCTTCATACACACGCCGATTTTGCATCTAAAGAGGGGATATTGGTCTAGTATTGTGACTTTGAAGCGGTTTGTAGATTTAATACTGTGATTTCAAATCCCTAGGTAAAATGCTAGATTGTCTAACCAAATATTTTTACATACATGCATGTTCGTTGTTATTTATGTTATAGTTTTGTTTGAGTATAAACAAATAATTAAGTTTGGAGTGTTTGATAAGTATATTTTATACACTTATTAGGGGCCTAAAATATTGATATTAAGTAATTTTGCTAACAAAATATATCCTAAATTGTTATATTTTATGTTATATAGATAAAACTTAATAGTTGAATGAGGAATCGAAAGAAAGAAGCGAAAATTGATGAAAATTGGTAAAATTCAAAGTTTGAGGACCAATTTGTAAATATTTAACAGTTGAATAAGACCACAAGATGATACTTTCAAGTTTTCTATGAGACAATTGGATGGAATTAGAACTCAAAAGGAAATGAAATATGATCAAAATATTATCAAAATCCATTTTTAATCGCACAAGCTATCTTCCAGATTTTTGGCCGAAGATTATTACCCATTTTTGGCATAGTATGCATTAGAATTGAAAATATTCTATTTCCCAAAAAGTTGTATTCCTTTGAGCTAGCTTTACAACTCAATTTGTATCGGCTCACTTGGATATTGGGACAGAAAGTTTGCCAAAATACTAACTGCTGTGCAGAGACAAAAAATTCGCGTGCGAATGTAACTTTCCTCATTCGATTGGAACTCTTTTGGAAACTAATTTGGACATGATTTTTAACCAATTTTCTACTCCTACAAATATATAACAGTAGAATGCAAATTCGAAACCTCTCATATACATATTATATTCCAATATTCATCAATTATTATCATTAAATGAGGAAAATTCATAATTTTTTGCGAGAAAATTGAAAGGTATTTGTAAGAATTCTATCAAGTGAAGATTCAAACATGATTTTTGGGCGAAGAAGAGAATATGCAAGTGGAAATTTATCAAGAAACCATTGAAGAGATTCAAAATTTCAAGATTCATCTTCATCTTCTCAATTTCAAAATACATTTGAGATTCGAGAAACATAAAAAGTTCGTGAGTCACACTAAAGTGAGATTAAGCCTCTCTTACGCAGGTTTTCAAAAATTAAGAAAACATCTATGATTGTCATTTAATGTATTTAGTTTGACGTTCTTTATAAAGTTGATTGGGTTTATATTTTCATTATTTTGTTTGTATATCATCGTACTGTTTATCTCAATACAGTTATGCATGCAAAGAAACGTACCCTGACCAAAAGATGTATTCAATTCCGATATTTTAGCTAGTAAGATGCACATTATTTTATATTTATTTCAATGTTTTTTGAATTTTAAATTGGTTTTAAATGGAAAGCGGTATAACTGAAATATCTCTCAATATAAAATATACGTAGACTTGTAAGGATTTGATGGCAAAACTACCAGATTCAATTCAGTAGGGATTCATGTACACTGAAATTGAAAATTTGAGGATGTAGATGTCAAACTAAATAGATACTTAAATGCTACCTTTTTTGCAATGTTTTAAGACTCAACTGTAATTTTAATTAAAAAAATAAAAACTATTGGTGGAAAGTATCATAAATGTTCCATAGTGATTTAAAATGTCCTTAAAAATAATTTAGGTCCAATCGGTGAATTAAATTCAAAAGGGAAATCTTTGTCAGAGAAAAATATTCCATGGTGATTTATTGATTAAAGAAAATTATTTCTTGAACGAAAAAGTTGAAGACTTAACTAAAATTATTCGTAAATTTACTCAAGGTATGCTTGGTGATCAAAAGTGAGTTTTCGATAAAGGAGGAATTGGATATAAATCATCTTTAAAACAAAAATATTTCAAAAATATATTTGTCAAAACTTCAAATACTCTTTATTCAAAACCTAAATGTAGCTTTTGCAATAAAGATGGACATATTGCATATAATTGTCTAATCAAAATGGGGCCACACTTTGAAAGCAAGAATAAGTGGATTCGAGAATTCACTAAAACTAACTACTAAGGACCTAAACTTGTATGAATATCAAAAATAAAAAATTGAATTATTTTGTAGGGACCAAAGAAGATGAAAAACAAAGGGTTCTTAGATAGCAGATGCTCAAGATACATGACCGGGGATAGAATGTTACAACTGAACTTCAAAGTAAAAGTTGGAAGTCATGTAACATTCGGACATAATGCAAAAGGGAAAATTATTGGGATCAGAAACATTGGTAATCATTCTTCTCTTTCTATCGAAAACATGTTATTGGTAGATAACATCAAACATAATTTACTTAGTATAAGTCAATTATGTGATAAAAGTTAACATATTGAACTCGATTATTCTAAATGCCTTATTAAGGACGCAACATCGAAAAAGGTAATGTTTATAGAGAGCCGTAACAAAGCTGTGTATATTATAAATATTGAATTTAAAAGTGATGAAAAATGTTTATCGAGTTTAAAGGAGGATACTTGGTTGTGGCATAGGAGATTAGGCTATGTTGAATCTTCCTTAAAAAATTTCCAAAACTAATTTTGTCAAAGGTCTGCCAGATTTAAAGTTTGATAAAGATAAAATTTGTGATCTTGTTAATTTGGGAAACGAGTAAAAATCTCATTTAGATCTAAACTATATTCTTCGACTACAAAATCACTCAACTACTGTATATAGATCTTTTTAGACATTCTAGAACTGCTAGTTTGGGTGGAAAACATTATGCCTTCGTCATTGTCGACGTCTTCTCCAGATTCACTTGGGTTCTATTCATAAACCTCAAAGATGAAGCTTTGAATATTTTCAAGCACTTTTCCAAAAAGTTTCAAAATGAAAAATGATCTATTATAACTATTAGAAGCGATCATGGTAGAGAAGTTGATAATCTTACTTTTGATAATTTTTGCAATGAAAATGAATATGAACACAATTTTTCGACTGCTAGAACTCCTCAATAAAATGGTGTAGTAGAAAGTAAGAATCTCATATTACAATAAATGGCTAAGACCGTGCTAAATGAAAATAGCATGTCAAAATACTTTTGGGCTGAAGCCATCAATACTGCTTGCTATATTGTAAATAGATTTTTAGTTAGTCGAAAGAAAATTAAAACCACATATGAATTTTGGAAAAATAGGATTCCAAATATTGGCTATTTTAAAGTTCTTTGCAGTAAATGCTTTTTTTTAAACATAAAAGAAAATTTAGGAAAATGTTATTCAAAATCCGATATTGGGGTCTTTCTAGGTTATTCATCGACTAGAAAAGCTTATAGAGGGTTTAACAAAAGAAATCTAGTCATTGAAAAATCTATATATGTTACTTTTGATGAAACTATTTCTCTTAGTCGTGAGAAGGGTGTAGTTAATGATGTAGGATTGGAAACTTCTTTTGAACAAATGGATATTCAAGACCGAAGCAAGGATGATCCAAAAGAGAAACACAAGGAAGAAGCAAACGTTCAACAAAGTGAAGTAGAACCTACCGAAGCGTCAAATGATCCCACTCTACCAAAAGAATATAGGTATGTTCCCTCTTACCCAAAAGAATTTATTATTTCTGATCCATCCAAAAGTACTACTACTAGAGCTTTTACTCGGGAATCAACTAAATAGTTTGTTTTCATCTCACAAATTGAACAAAAAAAAAATTCAAGGAAGCCGAGTTTGATGAGTTTTGAATTCTATCTATGCAAGAAGAACTAAATCAATTTAAAAGAAATCATGTTCACGATTTAGTTTTTAGACTAAATGATCTAACCGTCATCGGTACAAAATAGATTTTTAGAAATAAGCGAGACAAAAATGGGATTATTATGCGTAACAAGCAAGATTATTGGTCAAATGTTACAATTAAGAAGATGGTATTGATTTTGATGAAACCTTTACAACGGATGCTAGATTAGAATCCATCTGTATGCTTCTTACATTTGCTTGCTATAAAAGATTCACTTTTTATCAAATGGATGTCAAAAGTGCATTTCCAAATGACTATATTCAAGAGAAAGTTTATGTAGAGCAACCCCCCGGTTTTAAATATCACAAGTATCCGGATCATGTTTTTGAACTTAGAAAAGCTCTTTAAGGTTTAAAACAAGCTCCTAGAGTTTGGTATGAAAGATTGAGCAAATTTATACTTTCAAATGATTTTTCAATAGGAAAAGCGGATACTGCCCTCTTTGTCAAAACTCAAAAGAATGATATGATTATTGTTCAAATTTATATTGATGATATTATATTTGATGCAACTAATATCCATCTTTGTGAAGAATTCTCAAAATGCATGGGCATGAAATTTGAAATAAGTATGATGGGAGAACTCAAATTCTTCCTTGGTCTTTAAATTAAGCAAACTAGAGATGGTATATTCATCAATCAAAATAAGTATATATCGGACATGCTCAAGAGGTTCGAAATTGAAGATTTGAAGCCTATGAACACTCCCATGACTACATCTGTAAAATTGGATAAAGATGATCAAGGTACTACCGTTGATGTCACAAAATATCGAGGTATGATTGGATCCCTTCTTTACTTAACCGTTAGTAGATGCAATATTATGTTTAATGTGTAATTATGTGCTAGATTTTAATCAAATCATAAAGAATCTCATCTTAGTTCCGTAAAATGAATTTTTACATATCTTAGTGGCACTAGAACGTTTAGTATTTGATATCCAAATGGCACTCACATTGATCTTCTTAGCTATTCGGATGCTGATTATGCCGGTTGCACAATTAATTGTAAAAGTACTAGTCGAACTTGTCATTTTCTAGGCTTTGCACTTGTATCATGATTTAGTAAGAAACAAAATTTTGTAACATTATCAACCACCGAAGCCGAATACAACTCGGCCATTAGTTGTTGTGCCCAAGTGTTATGGAAGAACCAAATACTTAGTGATTATCAAATATCATTTGGTCATATACATATCATGTGTGATAATACTAGTGCGATAAATTTATCAAAAAATCTCATCTTGCACTCTCGATCCAAACACATTGAGATTAGACATCACTTGATCATGCACAAAAAGGGGATATTGTATTGGAATTTACGAAAAATCTATTTCCTAAATTGAAAAGATATTCTTGAAGAGCATTAAAGTGATAATTACTTGAGCAAAAACTCTTTTGAGTTTTCATCTTTTTAATTCTTCAAATATTGATTTTGAAAATTTTGGATTGATTGAATCTACTTTTGAAAATCATCATTTTTCATTAAAGTTCTCTCATTTGACACTTGAGCTTCATTCATCGTTATTCATTGAAGTGTTAGCATATTTCCCTCTTTATACTTAATTTGTGTATATTATTTATTAAGAGTGAAGATCCAAATTGTAAAATCACTTTCCTATTAAATTTGTGGATCGTGTTGGAGTCCTGTAAAGCTCAACATTGTATAAGGATATGTGCTCCTTCTTTATAAGTCACAGAAGCGCTATAAAGGGTTGGATTTCACTGTATGCCAATCAATATAGAGAAAAAGTCTTGCTTGTGCCGGAGAACTTCGCAATTGAGGACGTAAGATTAGACATCACTTGATCATGCACAAAAAGGGGATATTGTATTGGAATTTATAAATACAAAAAATCTATTTCTTGCATTGAAAAGATATTCTTGAAGAGCATTAAAGTGATAATTACTTGAGCTAACGTTCTCTCATTTAACACTTGAGCTTCATTCATCGTTATTCGATGAAGTGTTAGCCTATTTCTCTCTTTATACTTAATTTGTGTATATTATTTATTAAGAGAGAAGATCCAAATTGTAAAATCACTTTCCTATTAAATTTGTGGGTCGTGTTGAGATCCCGTAAAACTCAACATTGTATAAGGATATGTGCTCCTTCTTTATAACTCGCAGAAGCGTTGTAAAGGGTTGGATTTCACTATATACCAATCAATATAGTGAAAAGGCCTTACTTGTGCCGGAGAGATTGGTGATTGAGGACGTAGATCATTATTTTGGATCGAATATCCATAATTATATCGTTTACATTCTCTATCTCTTTTGCTTATTGCATTTACATTTGCGCTTACTATTTGAATTTATCTATTTGGTCTTTACTTACTTGAATTTACATTAATTTTTCGAAAATGTTTTAAATAACCAATTCACCCCATCTTTGTTAGCCATTCTTGGGCAATCAATTGGTGTCAAAGCAAGGTGCTCATTTTATAAATTAAGATTCTAAAATCTTGAGCAATGACTAATTACAATCTTCAAAATATTGAGGAGCATTCTACTAGCCGTCCTTCTTTCTTTGATGGCATGCATTATAATTATTAAAAAGTTAGGATGATGATATACAATCAATGATAGATTAAAATATATGGGAAGTTATTGAATATGGTACTTATATGCCTATCAAGGCTATAAAAATTGATGGCAAACTTTATCAAACCATTCCAAATTTTAGAGAGCAATATGATGAAGATGATAAAAGAAAATTATCCTTGAATATTAAAGCCAAAAATCTTCTTTATTGTATCTTAGATAGAATAAATTTAATCGCATTAGTATATGTAATTTCGCATATGATATTTGGCAAGCGAAGTTACTATGATTGTGACAAATCCGACCATAGGAGAATCGAGTGCCCAAACAAGAAGAGAAATATTAAGAAAAAGGTACTTCAAGCAATTTGTGATGAAAGCGACGATGTTGATCGTGTTGAAAATGATAGTCAAGAAGAAATCGCCAACATATTCTTCATAACAATCGAAGATGAGATAAACTCTATTGAAAAATGTTCATATGATGATTTATCTAGCTCTTATGATGAAATTATCGAGGAATTTGAAAACTTACTCTAAATCACTCTATTCTTAAAANAAGTTACTATGATTGTGACAAATCCGATCACAGGAGAATCGAGTGCCCAAACAAGAAGAGAAATATTAAGAAAAAGGTACTTCAAGCAATATGTGATGAAAGCGACGATGTTGATCGTGTTGAAAATGATAGTCAAGAAGAAATCGCCAACATATTCTTCATAGCAATCGAAGATGAGATAAACTCTATTGAAAAATGTTCATATGATGATTTATCTACCTCTTATGATGAAATTATCGAGGAATTTGAAAACTTGCTCTAAATCACTCTATTCTTAAAAATGAATCACTAGTTAATTATGGCTTATTGATTAAACAAAAATTCTTCCTTGGAAGCAAAAGTTGAAGACTTAACTAAATTTATTTGTAAATATAATGAAACGGCTTGTTCAAGAGGTCATAGTTCCCTCTCCTCTCTCAGCCGAAAAATCTGAGCAATTGTCTGTTCTGGAAGAAATTAGTCTCTTGGTGAAGCAGGGAAGGTTGATGAAGCAGGGGTACTGATGAGAAAGGTGCTGCTATTTGTTTTCTACCCCATATGGAGCACGTTTGCTAAGCTATAAAAGCGCGATGTTGAAAATGCTATATTGGGATTGAGGCGAGGCATAAGCCTCTTCTAAAACAAAAAATATGTCAAAAACTGCAAAAGTACAAAAATGAGCCCATGATATAAAAGGAAAATCACAAAAAACCTTGTAAAACATTTTAGGTTACAGAACAAAACTCAAAAAGTTGAGGCTAGTAGTAAAATGGCCAGAAAACACAAGTCAAATGAGCACACACCTGCGTGGTACTGAGCCTTGAGGAATAAGCCTCAGTATATTGAGGCATAGATCTCAAAAAATCGAATTTAAATCTCAATAAATGAGGTGTAAGCCTTAACTGATGGCGCTTAACGTTTCATAGTAAGTTTAAACATAATAGTATTTTTATTAGTTAGAAGCTGGAAATAAGTCAGTTGTTTTAAAAGTAAGGTGTGACTTGTGAGTAGCTTTCAAGATAAACAACTTCTTTTTGTGTAACAGTGAGAAAAAGGGTCCAGATATCTTTGAAAACAAAAATTTACTTTTAAGCTTAGCTAAAAATTATCCCTAGATAATTTGATAGCACATAATTAAACTAACTTGCAGCAAATCTGAAAGTAATTAGAGAATCCAAATTATGCCATAATTTTAACATAATGCACAAGATATGTATACATCTGCGTGCACACATATATGCTTGTGAATTTAGATATATATTGCGTGTGCATCTATAGAACAGCAACAAGATCATAGTTTCAAAAAGGGTGGTTAACTTGAACATCCATTCCGTTCAGAAGAATTGAGCCTCCTCGGCATTTGCATCACTATTAGAAATATCCTCAGCAAGCGGCTCCAGTTGTTGGGGGCGCAGTAAGAAGATACTCACCAACATTGGTCACTTAAGACTGGGGATAGGCATTGAAGCTAGGCAGGTGGTAAGCACCTTGTTCTTCAACTGAAGACCATATGGACGGATGAGACAGATCATTAAAATGTTGTCTCACTTTTAATATAAGGACATCATAAATTAGTTCGTTGACTGCCTCTGCTAAAGCTGCTACTCTTTGAGAAGCGAGTGGAAGTGCATGAAATCGGGGATCTTTTGACTGCAAGAACCATGAAAAACTTGTAATTTGGACAGCATCAAATAGTGAAAATAGTGAAAGCAAATTTTATATTATGGTCACAGTTTGTCGTAAAATAATAAATTTTAAAGTTTTAGTATCAAAATAATAGTTCTATCACGGTATAATTATTTTAAGTCACTATTCTGCAAAATACTTTATTTAAAATCCAAATCTCGTTTGTTAAAAGAGATGGAAAAGTAAGAAAGACTTAGTACCTACTCTAATAGGTTAAAAAGTTTCCGAGCCTTTCCAGGAACATCGACAAGCTTGACAGCTGCCACATCCAAGGCGACCCCTCCAGCCATTGACAATTCCCCACTTCCATCAACATCAGCCACTTTTGATAGGTTTTGATCAATACTCGTACCAAATACAGAAAGAGACAAACTAGTGCTGAATCTAGCAAGAGTTGACCTCAATGAAGCTTCCAAGACTGAAGATCGACTTGTTAAACAATCTGCAACCGTGAGAATATGTAAAGTGCCCTGGACAAATGACCACTCCTCGTTTGACATAAAATCGACTTTACGTGAATGTGAAGCTCCTTCTTTTCTATCTGATCCTGATTCCTTCTTTACACCAACACCATCAGATGGCACATCCACTCCAGTTACTACTCTTAGTGATTTTAGGTTACCCTGAAGAGTGGAAATGTATTGTTGCAATGTGTCATCAAGCATGACAATCAGCTCATCAGCCTCAGAACCACCGATGAAGTTAATTCAAAAATACTATAACACCAAACTAAGCCCATGTTTGTTTCTGACTAAAATCTGATTTTAATCTCCAAGTCAAAGTCAACAATTAATTTCAACCACACATTTCAGGGAGTTCACAACTTTTTAACCACACATTTTATCATTTTTATCAAAATTTACTAAAAATCTGATTTTAATCTACAACAAGCGGGGGCTAACTCTTGTTACCAGTTAAGTTGAAGTCGTCTATATGAATCCTTTTTTCTCTCTGTCATTCATCACTAATCAATTAAAACTCTTAAAGAAGCCTACTAGAGTATAGCATACTCTACCGTAGGATGTAGTTAAATCATTTTTAAAATCCTGTGGAAGTCTACACCAAAAACCCATGCAAATGTATTTCACATCCACATACCAAACAAATTTTCAAAGTATTCCTTGGTGGATCGCCTTCAGTATGTTCAGCAACACGTGAAATTGTGGTTGAGTTGGACAATATTTTTGCTAATATAAAATTTCCGTTTGCCCCTCATGCATATTTTCTATACTAATTTCAAATTTGGAAATGTTACGAAAGTGGAGTGTAAGAGAAAATTCTGACATGTCTATGAACTCGAGAGATAGTTAACAAAATTTAAATTTGAAAAAAGTTCAAAATTTCGTTAAACACGCATCTTCTCAACACAGAAATTTAATTGAAATGATTTAAGGGCATTGTTGAAAAATAACAAAAAATAAGGGCAAAGATGAAAATCAAATGTTTCAGAATTAACGTTAGTAAATATTGAGAAACTCAGGATTCGAACCAAATACACCTAGAGGGGGGGTGATTAGGTGTAAACGCGGAAAAAAAAATCTAATTAACTAGCTACACGTCGGA
>CAIGRK010019109.1:0-11189 GCA_903798315.1 Fraxinus greggii | reverse complement strand
TCCATTAAAAGAATAATGAAATGTCAATATTTTAGAGCCGAATAAGTGTATAAAATACACTTATCACCAGCATTAGGTTGCCCCTTCACTCTTTTTCCATTTCGGAATGAGGTCGTATAGCCTAGCTCCGCCCAACTAAATCCGAACTCATGGAGTCAAATGGTGGGGTCATGAATGCTATGGCACGAGGCCTTGTACGGGCTGAAGATGTCATTTTACGTCTTCCAAACCCTTTACCTTCCAAAGTGACCGCGAGGAGTGATAAGGCGAGAAGGGGAAGAAAGTTGGCTAGTCTAGGGCCTCCTCATCTGGCCCAACTTTGGTGAGGCTCCCACCCAATTCCTCTCATGTCCCAACTGGGATAATAGTCAACGCTTGAATGCGTATATCTATGTTCTATCCCCAGGCTTCTTTCTTGGCTAGAATTATGTATTTTGTATCCCAAGAGCCTCTCTAACTTCTCTTTGAATTATATATGGAGATACGTATTTATAGTTCAAAAGTAGGTCAAAACTGGTACCTTAATTGCTTTTGAGGAAGAAGTTGAATCAAATTAGGAAATCAAGTCTTTGCTGGCTGGAATACCCATGCGATCACATGGTATAAATGCCTATGATCTCATGGTACACGAGTTTAAGCGGTAGGAACACAACTTATATAAGTTGCAATCACAGCTACCCAAGTTAACAATCACAAGCTTCACATTTTTCTGTCAAGTTCAAGTTGGTCCCTAAATTTTCTTCACTAAAATTGAGTCTCGTCCTTATTTGCACCAATGGTCCCTCTTTTTTTAATTTTTATACTTCGATCCTAATCATCCACAATCGTTCGTGATTGATTCATGAAAAATTTTAAAAGTTTGCAAATGAATTTTCAAACTTTTCAAATGTCAAATTTAACTATCAAACTTGTGAATTTCTTCAGATTGCTATCTTAATTCTTCTAGTTGATCTCGTTCAATCTGAATCAATTCTAATTATACTCAAAATTGCATTTCTTCATGCCAATTGCATCAAAGTCTGTGATTTTTCCTACAATATCCGCTTAATTAACAATAAATAATCAAATTTAGAATCCTCGAATAAATAATATGTAAAATACACTTACCAATTGTCTTCCCTATTTCTAGGGTCTACTCTTGTAGGGCCCTATTTATCACATCTTCAATTAGCTATTGCTTCCAAGGTCGTTGATATGGCAGTTCATTTGCTTGACGCATGACCATAGAGGGGCCATTTGCTTCCCATGAAAGTTAATTTGTTATAGGAAGACTTGTATGGCGGCTTGGGGAGCAACAGTTGCTCTACCATTTACCTCATGTTTGTGGTAATGTTGTTCATTTTTCGATAGATTCAATTGGTAACTCCTATGGGCTTTCAAGCCACGTCTACGACGAGGGGCCTATTCTCCATTGTTATTTCTTGCATCTTCATTGTGGCATTTTTAGGGTTAACATCTCCTTCTCTTCCATTCATCATTTCTTCAAGGGAAAGCCTTTTGTGATAAAAAGGTGACTTTTTAAGTAAAATGTAGGCAGTAGGCTTCTTGTTAGGCTTCTTACTCACGTATATCTCGTGGTTAAAGTGTATTTTCCCAAATTGCGTCAATCTGTTAACTTTCGAAGCTGGATGGGATCCAACTCGCTAACAGATTGGGTCTCCAGTCTCCTCCGTGTATAAGAGTTACATACACACTGTACAACGCACGTGTTAAAGGCTAATGAGGGGACACGAGACTACATGCACTTTGATGCTGAAGTCAATAAAATATACAATAAAATATATTGAGCGTGAGATACAAATGAAGAAGAAAAATGGGAGCCAGGTTTAAATTTCTAAGAGTTACAATATCAATTTCTTGATTACCTTCACATTTTACTAAGTATTTATGTGCAAATGAGATGAATTGAAGCTATCCGAATGTTTGACAAATGACCTCATTCTAATAACTCATCGGTCAAACTCATCTCCGTTACCATCCGGCATTTTAGGTACCATAGGTTTGTGACCCCACATGCTGTCCAAGGAGAGAGAGAAAGGATTTGACCCCTAGTAATTATTGCAGAGATGTCATCAAATTGCAGTTGCATTAAAATATCATACTACAACTAGAATGAAGCATCAGACTTTGGACTCTAACCAACTAGAACTTTGGATGTTAATCCAATCAGGCTAAGGGCTAGGTCCCCTGCGTATTACCTCGAAGAGGGGAGGTGATGAGTTGTACGAAGTTACTTTGCATTGGAGATTGTTGTCAATGAGACATTGAATTAATGCGTTCTCAAAACCTCAAAGTAAAAGATGATTAATGCTATTGTAGATAGCCTTATGATTTCGAAGCATATGTGCTTGCATAGTATCTTGCTTAGTTGACAGTCAAATGACCTATCGCAGTAGAGGTTCAACAATTATTATTATTACTAAAAGTATAAATATATATGCATTACGCATATATTAATAGGATTTTGCTACTTTTATATGTTAAAAATGTTCCTAGAACCAAGTGTTGCATGATATGCGGGTTAGTTTATTGGACCAAGTTTGGGTGGTGACTAGACATAACCAGCCTGTAAAATGATTCTTCTCGCACGTGTATCAGGTATGTAAAGTACGCGGCGCTACAAAAAAAATTGCACTAATCCTATATTTAAAAACTATAACAACTAGGAGTGATTCAAGGAAATTCACGTCTCCTTCTTCTCCACTTTCCACATTTCCTCTCAAATTTGTTGCTTTCTTCCCTTGTCATTATTGGCAATTATATTCCTCCACAACTTTATTTAAGAGATTCCTATGGTCTATTAGTCATTCACGGATTTAATACTATAGTAAATTACTATCTATTAAAATTTAAGAATATTTGTGACACAAGATATTCTAACATTTAGTCAATATTTTTGGAGCGTGACTATGCACTTTAACAATTTTATAACTTGTGATAGAGCTCCGACCTAAATTCGATGATTCCCAATTGAGGTCAGCTTCTTGTTTCCATTGACGATGATGTGAGGAAGATGAAACTTTAACTTCTTTATTTGCTTATAAGGAATTGTGGTGTAACAATGTTCATTATGTTCATTCAATAAGAGATTTAGTAGCTATTTGAGCCCCATGTTTCATGAAATATAAGTTTTGTAATAGCGATTTTCAGGAGAATGTGATTAAAAAGTAAGGAAAAATTTTGAGTTTACATGCAAAACTATTTCATTTTGATAATGCGTGATTAAAAATGTATTTAAGAAAAATTGAATTTTTGGAGAATGGAGATCAAACAGGGACTTAATAAACCTGACAAACAATTATTTCACTATTATAAATATAAAGTTAAATTTAACAACATAGAAGAGTTATGGTAAAGTTTGACATTAAACTCTTATCCTTAGTGTTTTTTGTTTTCAAAAAAGTAGTTGGATTGGACACAGACCAACATTCTTACAATTTAGAAGCTTTTAACTGATCTGTCCACTTAATAAAATCTAAGTTGAGTAAGCTCCAAACTTCCAACTTACATGGATGATGAGCTTTGGGGCCCGCCTAATTAGCATCCTGAAAC
Source organism: Fraxinus greggii (assembly GCA_903798315.1). Taxonomy (NCBI): domain Eukaryota; kingdom Viridiplantae; phylum Streptophyta; class Magnoliopsida; order Lamiales; family Oleaceae; genus Fraxinus; species Fraxinus greggii. Next base: position 7,637 of record CAIGRK010019109.1, on the reverse strand, counting down.
CCTAATCATTTTCTTTAGCAACTCAAAGGACATATCTATCTGGGCCATATTTGCTTGATTCCATAAAATTTATTAGAAGCTTCTTTAAGTTATCTTTGTTTTCCCTCTTTTGAGGATGCGCTTAGAGTGAGTTTGAAGGAATCCCACTTGTTGTTTGCCAAGTGTCCTGCTGTAATACATCCATTTGTATACTCGAGTTCAATCTCGCATCATACAGTTTGCTGTCTCTCACTTGCAATCATAGATAAAATTCATTGATAATGGTCGAGTTCTTGTTGCATTGTGTTCTGTCGTGTTTTCTATTTTCGTATTCTGGATTTTAACATGCCGCGTGTTTGTGTACCAGTGAAAACTTAGAAACCATGTCAAATCATAAAAAGGGTCAAAAGTCAAACCCAGAACAGTGAAAAAGAGGCAGATTTTATTATATTTTTGACAAAGATCCTAAACTCATTGTCTTGGGATTTCAACAAGTTAATTTTATTTCTTTTACATTCTCCTTTTTACCCATAAACAGTGAAAAGCCTTGCGGAATCACAGTATCACTAGAATTCCTTTTTTCCTTGAGGTCACCTTTTTCAATACACTTAAAGAACGCACAACCCTTCATACTGCTTTTTTTTTTTTTGCTATTTTATTGTAATTTCTTGTGTAAAAATCATGGATCCCAAGGGCTCAAATCAGACGCAGGAGGTATCAAGTTTCTTGAATAACAGCACAGGGATGGGCGAGAATAAGACAGCAGAGATGAAGGATTTTCAGATTGTGGTTGCAGAGAAAGAAGAAGGAAAGAAACAGGCACTGGCACCCAAGAGAAGCTCGAGTAAAGATAGGCACACGAAAGTTGAAGGTAGAGGGAGGAGGATAAGGATGCCAGCCCTTTGTGCTGCAAGAATTTTTCAGCTGACCAGAGAATTGGGACACAAATCTGATGGAGAAACTATACAGTGGCTGTTACAGCAGGCGGAGCCATCGATAATTGCTGCTACAGGGACAGGGACTATACCGGCATCGGCTTTAGCAGCAGCAGGGGTCTCTATTTCCCAGCAGGGGAACTCTATATCAGCAGGGATTCATCAAAAGATTGATGAATTTGGTGGGCATATGGAGGGGTCAGGTGGGGGTGGGAATAGGACTAGTTGGCCTGTGGTAAATTTGGGGAGACCCCATATGGCAAGTGCAGGGATATGGCCCCCTGCTGTCAGTGGTTTTGGATTTCAGTCATCGTCATCATCTTCTGGTCCATCAACAGTTAATCTGGGTAGTGAGGGTTCTAATTACTTGCAAAAGATTGGGTTCCCAGGGTTTGACCTGCCATCAAGCAATATGGGGCCAATGAGTTTTACCTCAATTTTGGGTGCTAGTACTAACCAGCAGCTTCCAGGGTTGGAGCTTGGGCTATCACAAGATGGTCATATTGGGGTTTTGAATCCTCAGGCAATGAGCCAGTTTTACCAGCAGATGGGACAGTCTAGGATGCACCCTCAACAGCAGCAGCATCAGCATCAGCAGCAACCATCTCCCAAGGATGATTCTCAAGGATCGGGACAGTAGACTGGTTTATAATACATATCCAAGTTGCGAAAAGTACGAAAAATGAAGAGGTCTCTTTGTGGAGAAGATAGATTTTGTGGATGACTGGTTTCTTTCATTGTCTAAATACTTAAGTACATAACTATCCAAGAATTCTATAGGGGTGTGCATTTGGTTTGCTCATCCTTCCTTCTCCCAGGCCTCTTCATCCGACTCTCCGGATACAGGTGCTCCTGGATCATCATTTTATTGTTTTCTTTTTACTCAAGTTCTTGTATAAATTATAGAGATGTTAGATGTCACTTTTACAGAATTGCTTGTGCTCTGAAATGTGAAGGTGGAATTGTGCCTGCCAGTTAGTCAGGAATTGAGCTAATGTTCTTGCTAGTTGCTAGCTTCAACGGTGTGTTCATCATAGTATAAAGGATCTTTCCATTATTTTGCTAATATATATAGGTATATTTGTTATATTGACTACTTTATTGTGTGAAAAGAGGAAACAAGAATTTATGTGCTTACAATCCTATATTTTGCTGAAGCACGAGATGTTCATTCGTTGCGGCTTATAGCTTTCTAAAAGTTAACGGTAGCTAGTTGCTTGTTTAGAATAGTAAACATTAGGGAGATGCGATAGATTCTCTCTGAAATCTGATCTTGCTTATAGCTTTTCTTTTCTTTTTCTCCACAATGATCTCGTAATGATTTCTATCTTGGAGGAGAAGGCCTGATTCTTTGAAGTCAGTGGAAGCGAACTAGTTTTGAATTAGCCTGCTTAAAGCCTTCAACACCTGGAAGAATAAGTGAAGAGTTTCGAATTAGTTGGTATATCCATTAGAGGGGCATACATACTCTGGTTTTGAGTGGTTCAGGTTGAGATGACACCATGTCAAAGTTCATTTTTTATTAGTTTGTTGAGGATTGATAGGTCAATGTGGGCACTTTTAAGGCTCTGATTCATCTCTAACACTGTAGAATTTGGTAGTGACTAAAGGATTTGGTACAGAACCTGCCGATAATCTCCCTGTGAATTCTTATTGGATCTGCATTGCTGAGACATTTCTAATTTGTCCTGTGTTACTGCTTTTTTTTTTTATTTAATAACCGTGGATGTCCGGGTCACCCTGCGCGCACCTCGACTAATTCCACGAGACCCTGAAGTTTACGGCCGAATACTCACCTCAGTGGACTTGAGAGGACTCGAACTGGTGACTATTGGAGAGCAAACTCAATGTCTGGTCAATTGAGCTACCCCTCAAGGTTAAAAAGGATATATTTTTAGAAAAAAAAAAGTGGAAAATCTTATAATTGAACTCCATACCTCTAATGTACAAGATGAATAGATAAGATTCGTTTCCTGTGTTACTGCTAACATCATTATAATTTAAATTTTTCTGATAATTTAATTTGCCGTACTTTCCATCCCCGAGTCATTCTAAAATTTAATGTCTAAATGTTATATTGTAAGAATACATTGTTCTGTTGCCAGTTTAGGCGTCCCCTGCCTCATATGCATTGAAACTGTTGCAGAACTCTCTCTCTCTTTATCAAGTCCTACACTGAATTGATTTGCAAACTGAAATATTCACTCTAATACGATGTTCGATATTTTTCGGAGAGTTCATGGAATTACTTCTGTTTGAAGCCAATTGTTTGTCTGTGAATATGTCGTCAAGAAAGGTCCATTTAGTGGTGGAATAACAGGTGTGAATGTAGAATTAAAATTTTCCTTGGAGCCCATGTATTTCGAATTCAAAGCTCCTTGGATCAAAAAGGACTGATGGATTCTTTCTTTCTTTTCTTAGATTGGTGTAGACTAGAGTAGGCTCAACCACCATGAATGAGAGGAGAGGAAAAAAAAATTTAAAAAAATGTATAATATCAGGTGGTTTGTCCTGATGAGTGGCAGCCACGTTAATGCCATACCTAAAAGTGGGAACGAGTAAACAGAAAATGGAACTGCAAAAACAACTAAATCTGGAGCTGATGAAAGAAGAAAGATTTGAACAACAAATATGTGGACAACACATGGGTATTTGGCTTTTTCTGATTTTCATTCGCAGTCACACAATGTGAAAGGTGTAAATTTAATATGATGTGTGTAACGTGAATGAATTTTGCATTTAAAAGATCCCAATTCTTGGTTGGTGTCAAATATATAGTATTAATGTTGTTGGGCTATAATAAATGACTTATCCTCTGTCACCAATAAATGCCAAAGCATTATCTATAAGATAATGTGGTGATGCTCAACCTCGCATATTTTTTTCATACATATTTTTGGTAACTTATATTTGATACATAATACAAGTATTACAATGATAAATTACTGTATCTCTAGTTCGTCAACAATGAAAAAGAACTAATCCAAAATAAAGAGAAAATTCGAGATCTAACAATGCAGAAAATTTGAAGAATCTGGACAGTCTACCAACTGTGATCAAACATTGATACCCCAATGCTATGTGGTCCGAGAGTTGTGACATTTGTACAGCAAGTTCATAACTCGTTATTCTTCAAATTCATTGATCAAGATTAATACCCAATGGATCATTTGTAAGAAATTGCTACGTCAATACTAACGAATTTTAAATGGGCTACTAAGATTTATAGACTACTTGATGATTTTTACGTCTATCGAATTTGAAGAGTACTCCAATTTAACTGCTCCCTTTCCACTACAAATAAGTTCATTCATAAATTATTATTTTTTTTATCATATTATATATCAAATTAGAAGCATAATTAAAAATTGTATTTATTCAAACAAATATGGTATTGATGTTCTCGAAGAAACACTACCCACATTAAATAAATATTTCAGAACAATATTGCGCTCGAAGAAGCATAGAAAAACATTCTTGAAAAATATTGTGTTGTGTACTCGAAAAAGCAAATACTTATATCTATCAATATTCTAGAAGTAGAATTTGTTGTTGCTTCAAAAGAACCAAATGATATTATTAATATTATGGCATAACACTCCACTTTAAAATATTACATTATTGTTCTCGAATGGGCTTTAACCTTTATAAGATTTAAGATGGATCATAACGATATCTGCTTAGTATATGGTGCAACTAGGCACACAATTCTCCAATAGAAAAAGTATTTCTTGAAATTAATATTAACAGAAAATAATGTTAATACAATATAAAATACATCGAACATCGTTGAAAATTCTGGAAGTGCTACTATTATCTTACCTCATAATATAAATTTATAAATTAACGATGCTCTTTGTTCCAACAAATTCAGAAAGAATTTGCTTAGTTTTAAATATATCCGCTGTAATGAATCTCACACTTAGTTGATGCAAGAAAATAATGCCTTTGTTTGAATCTTATAAAAATGAGATTTTTTATTGAGGTTTTCATTTTCCAACGATATTTCGGGAGTATTTTAAATGTTAAAAAAATCATCTTGCACCAAACATTTTTGAGAAGATGATAAGCCTACGTTTGACAAACATTATTTCAAAATTCTTTAATTTTCGTACTCATTAAAATTATACATTTACACAATAAAATATTTTGTACATAAACTTAATTTTTTTCTACTTTTTAACAATACATTCTCTAAATAAATAAACTTAAAAAAATTCTATTTTCTAACCACCCATTCTCCAAAAAAGGATGGAAGCGTCCGTTTAAAATCAGTTGGTCAACTTGTACCCACATTTTAGGTAAAATTCTAAAAGTACCCTCGCATTCTTTACCCCTACCATTCTCTCATTCCTCGACCTATTTGTAGCCGGCAAACTGTTCGATTTCACTTGCAGCCACCATAACACAAAGTGGAGAGAACTTAAATTGAAATTGCTGCCGAACTGGTCCACCATCTGTAAGCACCAACATGTACACTTTGTAGATTTTCTTGCATCCGAATCCAGGTTCCCAATTCCAATTTGGTAAGTATCGAAGACCCACATTCCTATTCAAACAGCATCATCATCAGATCAATTGGAGAAGACAGACCACGACAAATCGCATGAGACGAACTACACACACAAACTTTTCGGTTTCTATGAACGTTTCGATGTGAAAGTAGATGTTGTGCGTGTCTTTTTACTTGCATCTGTTCTGCCTGCAATCGATGAGGTTCAGGAAACTAGTTCGAATATGCAACAAGCCAAACCCGTTATTCGTAAAACTACAAAATGGTACGATAGGGAGCATAAAATTTTCTGTTCGCGGCTGAGCATGTGGTGGCAGAGGGACATCGTAGTGGGAAATGCTTTTCGAGGCAAGGTTGGGAAAGACCGGTACAGTTGTTCAACAAAAACGCAAGTAAGAAATGGAACATCGCCCAGCACAAGAATTACGGGGGTGTTATGAGAATCGATCACAAGCAACTCCATAGGTTACTACGATGTACGAGAATTGAATATGGTTTGAGTCACGGAAACATGATTCATACCCCTGAGACTAGTTGGAAAGAAAAAATAAGTTACTATGTGTCATTCTATCCTTCACTTGGTGCCTTGTTATGGTTTGACCCAAATTCTAGTGGATGTTAGAATCTAAATTGAAGTGGTCTTGAAGAGATCAAAATTATAGACCGAAAGAAAAAGTCGCCGCATTTTCACTAGCCTATCTCTAGTTGAACGCTCGAGCGAGCCTGGAAGAAAACAACCCGAGACTTGGTCATTCGTCTAACACTGCCTTGTCACTCGCCTCTCGCCCGAGCGACATGTTTTTCAACCCAAGCCCATTTTCGCTTTTTGACACGGTTTTAAACTCTTATTCTTCCACAACTTGTTCTCTAGAGTTGTCATATATATTATATTCTGTATATATTCAACAACATATAAAAAAGATTGAGAGTTGAGATTTCAATTTAGATTATTGAAATCTTGATATTGTAAACACAAAACTATTGATTATAGTCTATTGTTCTCCTTTGTCCATGATTTTTTCCCAAATTGGGTTTCCACATAAATTCTTGTGTTCTTATTTCCTTCTTCATTATTTCATTATTACCATTATCTTGCAATCCATTTTATAACAAGTGGTATCAGAGCGAGGTTGATTGTTCCGCATAGCGATAATGAAGTATAACATTTCGTTGTTGGATAGAAATACGAGATTTACATTATGGCAAGTGAAGATGTGAGCGGTGTTAGCGCAGATGGATTCGGAAGAAGTCTTGCTTAGCCTTGATAGAATTGTGCTATTTGGACGTAGGATAAAAATCATCGTAGGGATCGAAAAGCCTAATCTCAGATTCATCTAGACATGCTTAAAAGAAATCCTCAGTATTAGATATATCGAAATCTAGACATGCTGAAAATATATGTCACTAGTGTAAGAAGAATGGTCATATTAGAGCTGATTGCTTTGTCTTGAAAAACAGAAATAAAGCTGCTGGTGCTATTGAGAAAGGGAAGCAACCTGTTAAAACAGTGGAGGCTGATGTTGTGGAAGATGAGCAAAGTGGTGGAGAGCTTCTTATGATTTCTAATGGGGATTCTGAACCTTGTGAGGAATAGGTTCTTTCCGCTTGTACTTTTTATATGTGTCCTACAGAGACTGGTTTTCTACTTATGAAGGAGTTTCGAGAGGTACTGTGATTATGAGAAACAACGCGCCTTGTAAAATAGTTGGAGTTGGCACGTTCAAAATCAAAATGTTTGATGGGGTTGTCAGAACACTCACAAATGTAAGACATGTTCTAGAATCAAAGCGAAATCTTATATCTTTGAGTGCACTTAACTCAAAGGGCTACATTTACATTGGTAAATGTGAATTTTTGAAGGCGAGCCATGGCGCTTTTGTTCTTATGAAGAGGCATAAAAACTCTACACAGATGTACATTTTGCACAGTTCAACAGCAATTTCTACTTCTTCTTTGACAGATGATACAGTTACAAAACTTTGGCATATGCGGCTCGGGTATATGAGTGAGAATGGGATGGCAGAGTTGAGTAGAATGGGACTTCTTGATGGGCAGAAGACCAGCAAAACAGAGTTTTGTGAGCATTGTGTCTTTGAGAAACAGAAGAGAGTCAAATTTATTAAAGGAAGACATAACACGAAGGGAACACTTGAATATATCTATTTAGATATTTGGGCACCGGCTATGGTACCATCTAAAGGAGGCTATTA
>CAIGRK010019072.1:0-11587 GCA_903798315.1 Fraxinus greggii | reverse complement strand
TCAAATAGCTAAAACATATTAAAATCATGCTTTGTTGATTCTTTTTTACTTTTTAATAGGAAGGAAACTTTCTCCTGACGTGTATATTAATAGCATTTGGCTGAAAAATTATTGCGAAAGCTACCTATTAGCCTTTGGGTCTGAATTGTGTAACTGTCTTTCTGTTTATCGCAATCTTCGAATGATCTCTAGTTTGAGGTTTCTGGAAATTCGAGTATATTTATATAGGCTATCCTTGAAATCACCATAAGTTTTTTTGGTATTTTAATTACACTCAGTTCTTCGTAGGACAAAAGACAAACCATTCCCTGAAAATCTTGCCAGTGTTATGGACATTCAGCTGCCTCAACCTCAACAAGTCCAACACAAAGAGGAGCAAATAGAATGTGGCATTTGTTATGCTCAAAATCTTCCCTTAGGTAATGATGTACGATTTGTGTTTGAAGGCAATCTCTCTCTCTCTTACATTTAACTTGTGGTTTTGACATAGATGATGAACTTGGTACAAAGAGTGGGAGCGGAGCTGATTATAAATGTGAAAATGCAAACTGCAGTAGAGCCTTCCACAGTGTATGTCTTGGGGACTGGCTCCGTTCCATCACAACCACAAGGCGGTATGTCATGCTTCTTTGATCTCATCATGTTTTATATCCATGTTCACGACTCATTATTCTACCTACTAGTTTATATTCTGATGTAATGTTCATATATAACCACTACGATGTAGGATGTGTTGATTCTTAAATAGTGTCTGCTCTATTACCATAGCACATATATAATTGCTAATGTGAAATACGTAGCTTTTTCTTATTGCACTTGGGAAAAGTGGTGAAATATTTTTTTGCTTGGTCTAATGAATATTTTGGTTAGAAGAATTGAGGAATTAGAGAAATGAAAAAAAAAAAAGAATACCAGAAGAGTTTAAAAGACGATCTTTTCAAAATATTATAAGTTAATTTGTTTATTAAAAAGTTAGGCAAAAAGAATTCATCTGCTGTGAAGAGTTTATAGGAATATTTATTTGAAAAAATGGTCATTAAAGCTTGTATGATTTTGTATATATATATATAATATTAGACGATCAACCCCTAATTCACCTCTTACACATGCCAAACAGATTTAATGAGAAGCCATTTCAAAGTCGATGTTTCCTTTCATTTCTAAAATGTTTCTTAGTTGTAACCAAGTTTCACTTGAATTCATTGTCCATTAATTCGAATTTCTTAATGATCAAAGAAAAACAAAACATTACATACTTTTTGAGCAGTCAAACTGGGGGGGGGTTTAGGCAAACATAAAAGAAGACTATCATGTAATCGCCTATGTGTAGGACAAGGAGCAATCTTTCTAATTCTTCAGTCCTTGCGGATGAATGTTATTGTGGATTTAACTGTTGACCTTTTTTTCTCGTTGAGGGCCTGGTGGGGTTGTCTTTAGGCCTAATGGCTAATGTGATTAAAAAAAAAAAAAGACACAAAAATAAGAGTTAAAAACTTTAAACCTTTTCTGTCAGTAAGAGATGTGAGTAGAAAATAATTTCATTTTGGAGGTGATCAGATCATGGTGCAAAACATTATGTGGATTTCACATTGAAGGATTGCCTGCAATTGTACATGTTTCCATTTGATTCATGAAATCTACGTTACTTTGACATTTTAATCATCTTGTTGTTTTCCATGCGTTGCACTAAACAACAAAACACGGAACACTGTCGAACTTTGTGAAAAACATTTTTGGAGCATTTTACTATCTAGTCAAATATTATAGAGCAGATTCATTTGTTTTCAGGAACAAGAATTTAGAAATCACACATTTTTCCAATCTTTACATTTTCAGTTTGATACAAGTTTGAAACGGACTGTTCAATTTGTATCTTACTCATCTCGTGTTTTCCTGATTTATTACTCCCTCGTACACTTGTATTGCAGGTCCTTTGACGTTCTATTTGGAAACTGTCCCTACTGTTCTGACCCTGTTGCAATCAAAGCAAGCACGTAAAAGTCACGTGTCAGAATGTCTGGTCCTCGACCATCTAAACATGAAACGGGACTGGTCGAGATCATCTTCCTCGACCTCAGCTGATCGTCGAGCAGCCTTATGCTGGTCTCTACCAACTTAAATGCTTGGTTGACGACTAGCTTTTATGCCGCTTAACTAGTCCTCTGTGGCTAGTCGACCGACATTTCAATTGGCGGCCTCTGTTTCCTCGTTTCTGTCTTTCCTCAGGTTTTACTTTTATAGTTAGTTTTAGGAGCTATCAGTCAGTAAAAATGTAAAATATGTTGTAAAACTATAAGGTAATTATTAATGATCATAAATGAGACTTATCGAATCTAGAAAGTCTATTTTACTTTGATTGTAACTCTTATTTTGAACCCTATAAATATGGGGTCTTTGTTCTTTATAAAGTACACACTTGAGTTGAGTTTCGTCTCTCTACTTCTCTCTTATTTATTATTTTTATTCTTGTCTTTCTCCATAGTTTTATAACAAAATAAAAAAGTTTTCATTTTTGAATTTTCAATTCTCCTTGTCAAATATTCTATTATCCATCAGCGTTTTGCCAATATGACAAAAACTAAAAATATTCTTTCATGTATGAAGAAATTAACCCTAGCATTGGAAGCTGTGTGTGATTATTCTTAACATTTTCCTCTATTTTCCACGATTCGTTCTCTCTTAAAAATGAACAAGACGTGATAATTGATAAAGCAGCAGACAGGTCAGGGGACTGATGAGAGCAATTCACAACAAAGTCAATCTTTTCAAATTTCTTCCATTGGAACTTTATGTAACATTGTTTTCACAATCATGCAGAGGATGCATTATTGGTTCAAACACTGCAGCTAATGCAGATAGCAACAGAAAATGACATTGATTTTTATCCCACTCTCTGGACAGTTGGATTCCACATAGCTATCGATACAAACAAACAACAAGTAATTAATTCCCTCTACAGTCTACATCCCTTCTTCTGCATGGCTTGACTTTATATATTTATTTAGGAATCAATCTGCACGTATAGGTTTAAAGCGTTTCTTGGTTGGTTGTTTGAAAATGAGGGAATTAAATGCCTGCCATGCATTCCGGTGGGGTAACTGGATACCGCGATTTGTCAGTGCAATAATCGTAGACCATGTGGTTCAAACGCACCCAACGGTATCGTCTGGCTTCAACTGGGCTCAAATCTTGATATGCTGCACCCTCCCACCAGTTTTTGGTATTTGAGGTACAGTTTGCGGGACCTGGAACTGGGCATCCATCAATGTCGAAATCCTTGTAGTAGGCATAGAACGGGGCTTTGCTCCAGTCTATTTTCTCCAGCCCTCCTCTTGTCGCCCAGTCATCAGCTTCCCATAAAGTGGAATATACTCCCATGGGTTGGAACTTTGGGTATGGAATTCCTTTGGCTTCATTGTTCTTGTAAACCCTGATAGGCACTTCATCCACATAGAAACTGCAGATTCACAAAACTAGAGATCATCGAAACACAGGAGAAGGATCAAAACTTATGTTACTGTGGCAATAAAATGATCAACTTACACAACAAGACGATGGTTCCACATTATGGAGTAAGTGTGAAATTCTAAAGCAGGATCAAACCAAAGGTTAATCCTTTGTTCTTTATCACCTTTCCCATGAGCATATACATTAGTCTGTACTGTGTAAGGCTGTCCGGTCCGATTGCCCAAGAATTCGAAATCTAGTTCGTCTCGTATTGCATCCGTGTCTGAATTCATCTATCAATTCAAATCAAGCAAATAAATATAAATACGAGAGAAAATTTGTGCAAAAATGCGAAAATTAAAGAGCAAACGTACATAAAAAGCAGTGACTGTTCCTGCAGAGTCATCCGGAATGAGCTTGATCTTCATGCTAACACGTCCAAATAGATACTTATACTTGGAAGCAAACCCACATCCTAAAATTCAACGTTGTCATTTTATTTTTACGTGACTAATTTTAAGCAAGTAAATGTGTGATGGTTTAAACTTTTAGTTAGATAAGATAGTTCAATAATATACATGACTTCTATTTATGAACATTGTGCACACAGAGAAAATGTTACCCGAGTTTTGATCAAGAACAAGCTGAATGGCTTTTCCTCCCTCCATCTGCCTAATGTGGGAATCCGACCAGGCGATTCGAAAATCCTGCAAAAAAGTGGCCGGCCGCGCAATAACAGAACACGAAAGTGCCAAAACACATAAGATAACACGTAAAACCGTGGCCATTTTTCGTGTAGTTGAGAAGAGAAAATGTGGGCTTAATATATATACGCGCACACACGAGTGTAGACTCTGGAGAGAGAAAGGGAAATGCATGCAAATGAAAAGTGCTTAACAAGATTGGCTTTACTGCCCGCTATTTCTCTGTCGACGGTCCAATTCTATTTATATTATTAGGTTAGTATTATCCTTTCTTTTTTAAAATTCATTTTCAACCACACATTTAATGAAATTCACATTTTCTATTATTCAATTACATATTTCATCAACTTTTTATTAAAATCTACTTAAAATCGAATTTTATTAGCTAAACCAAAATGGAAATTAATCTTCAATCTTAAGTTAAGATATTTGAAATGTTCAATCGAACAAACATACATCATTTCAATGCAATCGATGCTGCTAAGAAATTGGTGAAAATTCAATTGAAACTTTTTATGACTTTTTGTGGTTTAAAAAGTTTAGGGGTATTCAATGTTGACTTTTGGAGACTCTTTAAAAGTATTAGTATATTCAATTAAAATTTTTATAAACTTTTAAAAAGTCTTTAAAAGTCACGGTATATTCAATTAAAACTTTTTAGAAGTCTCTATAAATTTTAGGGTATACAAATTTGTATGACTTTTAGAAGACTTTTATAAAAGTCTCTATGGTACTAACTTTTAAGCAGAGAGTACTAAAATAAAATCTCAAAATTTGTCTCTCATAATCACAAGATTTTGGGAGACTCTCAACAAAACAGGAAAAAAATTAATATGTATTTTTTTTTTCCAATATTTCTCTTTCATTTTCCCTTTTATAAATATTAGAGTTATGATTAAAATTTATTTATTTATATTGATTATATTAGTTTCTATTTTTCTTTTTCTCTCTTATTGTTTATTTCTATTTTATATGAAAGAATTAAATTATATTCTTATATATTTTTTCTTTTTTCATTCATTTTTCTAAAAAATATCTATTTTTAATTAAATTATAAAATTTTATATTGACTAATTTATGATTAAATTTAAATTTAAATTTTTTTATTTATTCTTTAAAGGTGTATTATACTAATAATAATGAATATTAAATTTATTTTTTTATATGTATAATAATTATTATTTATTTAATTAAGGTTTTAAATTTTTATTCTTTTTAAAATATTTTTTTTATTATATGGGGGTTAAGGAAGGAGAAGGGGAACTGTGAGAACCATTATCTCATATGTGATAATTTTACAATATTGTACTAGATGTACATAAATTCTATCTCAAATGAAAGTTTTTGAAAGTCTTTTGAATTCCACAAAAGTTTATAAAAGTTTTAAAATGAAAATCTACAAAAAAACCTTCAATAATTCCATACAATTAAGTAGTAAAAAAAAGTCCATTAAAGTTTTCAAAAGTCCCAATTAAATACACCATCCTAAATCATATATGAACTCGTTGAGAATTGAAAGGCTTTTGTCTGGCTGCCGACAAAGTTGTATGGAGTTTAATACAATCCAATCCAATCCAATCGAATCACTGTTCTCATTTCTCACAGTAGACATATCGACAGCCAGTAGAATGATAGGTAGAGGCTCCTTTGTGGGTTCGGGTTGGCAATGCGGGGAGCCCTCAATACCACAAATCTGGTGTGATGTTTGGATGGAACTTCAAATGGCACCTAAAGTTGAGACGTGGTTACAGGACCGCCAGTTAAATTTATACTTATCTTGTAATTGTAATTCTTGTTGATATATTTTTGGGATTTTTGAAAAGTCTGAAAATGTTTCCCGCTTTCTAAACTCCTCACCTTCCAATTTTGGTGATAATCGATCACATACCTTCAGATAACCTCTTTGATATGAAGAGGTTTATAAAAGAAAGTAGTGGTATTGGTCCCTAGGCCGCTGGCTCTCATTTTACTGTAACATACCATCTCAGAGAGGTCTCGTGGACTTAGAGGCACCAAACACGTTCTGAAAATACTGTAACCAAGCTTTAAACTTCAATGGCCAGAGGTTAGTTTTTGTTCTTCACTTTCTACATTTGATCTATGTATGATAGTCGATAGATCACTTTTAGTCTAGTTTATTGGAAAGAGTACAATTATTATAACACTATATACTAGAAGATGACATAATAATTGATGCGGACAAGTTGGGAATATACTTAGCTACCGTTTGATGATCACTATAAAGAGAAATTGAGGAAAAATAACGTTTTGAATTGTGAATTTTTGAAGAATGTGTGATTAGAAAGTAGAAAAAGTTTTGAATTTACGTTCGAAATGTTTTATCGTGTGAATATGTGATCGAAAATGAGTAGGTGAAATGAATATTTTTTAGTTTAATGGAGTCAAACTGGGGCTTATATGTTCAACCAAAAAACTAGCATCTAAATTCGAGAGCGTTGGGCATAAAAGTGTAACATTTCAATTTTCATCTTTAACAAGCACTTCGTGTTAAATAACTTCTTGTTATAACTAAGGTTTTTAATAAAATGAAATTGTAACTAATTGTAGAAAAAATATTTTTTCTTTGCAAAGACATATTCGGCCTCATTTTAAATGATATATAGCTCAAAAATAATCACGTTGTACATGATACTCAATTCTAGAAATATGAGATGTTAGTCTTACATGTTTAATTGGTTGGGACAATTGGAAAGGTCGAATGTCAATATCAGCTATGCGTAGAAGATGGACTTTAATTAGACTTGAATCCGACCCCCCACCCGTCTGCGTGTTTTGGACCACTGATGACTCGTGTAGGGGTCTGAAGAGTGATAACCATCTTATGACAATTCTATCATGAGATTGAATAAATTAAAATCTCGTCGCATTTTCAAACTCTAATCATCTTTTACGCACGATAATCCGCTGCCGCGGAAAAAAATAGTTGACGTTGTAAAAGTTTCATTTCCGAATAAAATAAAAAGTTACTGTATCCTCAATGATGACTGAAAAATAAAAATAAAAGTAATTGAAAATTTGTAAATTTTGTTACTCGTGGTTCATTTTGGAATGATGGACGACTTTGCTTACCGGATTTACAGAAAGTTGGAAGGCAGACTTGTAAGTATTAGAAACATCGCCAATTATCGTGTTCTGTTTTAGTGCCATTTGCGTCAATTTGTGTACGATAGTCTAGCCACTTTGAACTAGGCCCAAAACTGGAAAGGGAAATATTTTGGCAGACTTGCCTGGATATATTCAACATATGCATATACTTAATTTTCAGATATTTTTATGAATACTCTTTTACAATTGTGAATGTCACATTTATTTCGATCTTAATAATGAGTAATTGTTAGTATTTTTTGAATCGATAATCTACTAATTTTGTGTTGTGTTTTCTTATTTAGAAAATTCCGAGCTTGTAGGGTCGCAATGACCTTTACGATGAGAAGAGGAATTTCATGTAGGCATTGACCACTTTGATAAGTGGTGGCGATCCCCTACAACACTTAATTACTTAAGTATAAATTACTCGCAATTAAACGTTTTAGAATAACGTTAAATAGAGGGGTTAGAATACCATTCTTCAGGTAAATAAAAATATATTTCGACTTTATTGAATAATGTAGCTCTATTACTATGATCATTAAACTCTGCATGAATAATATTACTCAATTTATTGGGTTGTAGCTAAACATGCACAAAAGTTTGCACTAATTAAACCGCAGTGTAAATGGAGACATATCTTGAAAATCCCGAAGGGGAACTAAGACGAAATGAAAAGTGGGATTCTGTAACGAAACAAATATATAAGGAAAAATGGTAACCCGAAAAATGAACCAGCTGTATTCATATATCTGTTTGGTCCATTTAAATGGCTTCTTGCTCTCGATTTCTCATTTCTCAAATTCCCCCAGTTTGTGGGTTTTCTCTTTCTTCCATTATATGTCAGTTTTCTTCCCTTTTCGGAGCTCTTTTTCCCTTCTCACCTTTTAACCTGCTGCTACACTCTTTGTCCCTCCAGGTTCAATCTTCTCAACACCCCTCTAAAAATATGATAAAAACGCATACATATATTGACAGCGTGACAATTTTGCAAAATGATTATTTTGTCAATCGCTTATTCTCTTTTGCTCTGCACATCTGCTTATAATTCACATCTCAGTCACCACACAGTTTTCTAGCTTACGTACAAGCAAGTATTTTCCACTATAACCTCCTCCATTAGTTTCTCTCGATTTCTTGACTTCACAAGATAAGCCTATCTTCTCAGAAATGGGTTGCAGTCACAATCTTGTGTGTGGCCACCTTTTAGCCATTTATTTTCTCTTTCTCCTAATTTTGAGCTCATCACAGTTAAGAATATTCAGTGGCGCAGAAGGTAAATTAAAATTAAAGACAAAACTTTTCTTCACTAAATTAAATGATAATTAAAAGATAAAAGTTTGTTTCTTTTCATGCTGGCAGGTAGAAAATTAGTACAGAGGATCGACAATTCCCAGGTAAGATTTGAACGTCTGGTTAACTCTTTTTACATCAATTTGTGTTTTTTGTGTGTATGAACTTTATAAAAATGAATTCTTGAATATTGTTTGATTGGGTAGACAATAAGCGAAGAGAAGGCAGCACAAATCGGTTCGAGGCCGCCACGGTGCCAGAGGAAGTGCAGTTCTTGTGCGCAATGTGAAGCCATTCAGGTGCCCACAAACCCTCAAACAAGTAACGAAATCAAGAATTCCATCGCTGCTTCAACCATTCGCTATGCTAGATCAGATGATAATTCCAACTACAAGCCCATGAGCTGGAAATGCAAATGTGGAAGCCTCATTTTCAACCCGTAATCTGATCATTATATTATATTATCATGTATGTGTAGTCCAAATGATAATTAATCGCCTCTTCTTATTCTTTTTAAGTCTCTATTTTAAGGGAAAGAAATTATTGTTTCTTTTGTTGAAGAATTTCCCATTGCTATTATCATTACTGCATGCATTAATTATATACATTTCTGAGGTCGTATGATACTGGTACTGTAGCAGAGATTCTGCTATGTACCACAGAGTAAATGCGATTTATTCGAAGTTGCTAGCGCATTAATTACCCCCAAACAAGATTAACAAATCTGGCAGTGGTAACTTATGAGTTAAACAGTTAAAAAGTTGATGATGTACATTTCTGTATGTATTGGATACTTTCTCGCTGCAGGCACCGTTAAAGTCTTTCCCAGACTTGTCCTCTATGAAAAGTGAAGGCGTTCAGGAGGGAGTTGATTTGCTTACTAAAGCAATCTGTCATCCTGTGTTAATAGACAGTGATAACTACATTCATGTCATCATGGCCGTGTTTTGGTGGAATTAAAATCAGATTTTTAGTAGATTTTGATAAAAAATAGTGAAATATATGGTTGAAAAATTATAGATCCCATGAAATATGTAGTTAAAATTAATTATTGACTTAAACTTAAATTAAAATCAAGATTTTAATCTCAACCAAATTGGGGCTATGTGGTGACCTGCGCAACTTGTTAAGACTCTTGAACAAAGAAACATCTTACGTGTTAGCCGACGTCTACACCGATCTCCATTTATCATTGCTTAGCGTCTTGTGTGTATGTGCATAAAAACAGTATATTTTTAATGCAGCATCGACTTTATTTCAATTTAATCAAATCAGATTGTCAATTTTCATAAAATCGACCAGTTTTGAATGAATATAGTTGGGTCTGATGTAATCAATAACGTGTATTATGTTATTTATATCACGTAGTTACTAATTACTCAGCAAATAACAACGTTAATTAAACACAAAGTGGTAACTTTGACAAGAAGTGAAAAGACACAAGGAATCATTTAGACGATGCAACCTCGATCTGCCAGGTCCGATTCCTCGTTTCTAATCTTAATATCAGTTACAAGAGTTGATGGGATGTTTCATAGACCATTTCTTATCCATCTAGGTCCCGCTCTGTCTGCAAAGGATAAAGTTGTGACTTTTGAGTACAACAAAAAACTCTACATGTATGGAGACTGCGTTTATTATGGAGAAGTAAATAAACTTTTACCATCTACTTACTACACTTATGGAACTTTACCATTGAATACTACTTGATTTCAAGATGGAGATGAGATACATGTAAATTTGATGACCACGTTTTGTTTAAATCCCATGTTCTTCAAATTTAGAAAAATGATTTAATCTAGCAATACGAATTTACAAAGAATTCAATGTTCTCTAGCATCTTAAAGTGACTGTGTTTCATCATTTCGCATCTCGGATAAAAATAGAGAATAGTTAAAAAAAAAATAGTACTAATGTCCTGCAAGATTCCAATAATCGAAATTTCTAAGCTAATTATCAATACAGCTCTGAATATTAACCATTTTACAGAAAAGCAGACAACAAAAGGGTGTAAGTAGCAAACAATTTCATCACCCGAAATCCAAGATTTCTGATTGAGAAGAATGTTTTAAAGCATAGATGTAGACAGACATCATGAAAAGTTGAAGCACATACAGGGAAAAAAGAATTCTAATTCACAAAACCCTTTTTATCTGAAGGTTTTTAGTGCATGCTACTAGTTGAAATTTCTACATCCCCTAGTAGGACAAAATGTACCTATTAATAATTTAATACCCATGAAGAATCTTCTACCCACCACAACAAATCATTCCTACAGATCCCACCGCGAGTAATCAATTCTCAATGTACAAATTTCAACTGTAGCATTTGAAAAGTCTGAGTTCTTATTTATGCTCAAAATCTCTGATACCACTTATTATGAAATTAATCATCGAATTGAAATATTGAAATTATATGGTAAAATATGAAGTATATAATCGCAAGCAAAAGAATAAAGGAAGATAAGAAAATATAGTAGAAGAATTAGAAATTTTATTGCATCACAAATAACGAAGATAGGGAAATATTACAATGATCATAAAAGTTAGTAATCACTTTTCTTACACTATAAAATTATATAACAGAGCTTAATATTTATAGGAACATATATTGACGTCCAAACCCTCCTAGTAAAATTGTTGATGAAGTAAGATATCAAAAAATGAAGTTCAAAACAAAAAATGAAGTAAGATACCAAAATTATATAACAGAGCTTAATATTTATAGGAACATATATTAGACTTCCAAACCCTCATAGTAGAATTGTTGATGAAGTAAGATACCAAAAAATGAAGTTCAAAACGAAAAGTGAGAGAATAACGCGAAAATCCCGGAACAGAGACAACTCCGGGCGCCCAGGGCAGAATTTAGGCAGGGCAACGCAGGGCGTTTTGTCCATTTCCATTTTTTTTTTTGTTTCAAACTGTTTCCTTCATCCCGAACTCCTCTTCAAGTTCAATACCGATTTTCAACTTTCAATGGACTTCCAAAATAGAATTTCAACTTGACATAGGACTTCAATAGCATTCCAAACT
>CAIGRK010019016.1:0-10341 GCA_903798315.1 Fraxinus greggii | reverse complement strand
CAACGCGAACGAAGGTGGTCGTCGTTGTGAACGAATGAGGTCCAACTCGATCCGTGACTTGTCTCAAAATGAAACCGAATCGATTCGATCTATTTTCCACCACTAATTTTGGGTCGAATTCATATTGAATTAACATAGGAGACTGTCCAACTAAATATGGCTCAGATTTGGAAGTGGCCCTAATCTATCACTATCCAATTGAATTTATCAAAAAAACGAATATATGGTATTAAACGTTAGATGAGGATTTATGCACGAAACTTGTCTGAAGAAAAAAGGAAGTATCATAAAATTTCGTATACCATTCAAAAAGTACGCTAGTTCTGAATATGATTGCCAGTATATCTTCTGAAAGAAGAAATAGAAGACCAGGGGAATCTTTCAAAAGAAATGTAACCAATTACCAAGGCTCTCACCAGGTTTGGATAAGGGATGAGACGACGTCTTATAACTTCTTTCCTTTAGCCTCTAGTCCATTTCCATTAGCCGGCCGGTGGTTCGTTAATGAATGAAAGAAAAATGGGGTTTTTCCTTTAAAAATGATATAAACTTTAAGATTGGGTCTGTTATTAGCAACCAATAATTTGAAGGTGTCACAAACTTAATGGGTTATGAACAATTTATTTATTTCTTTGCAGAAACTACTAAGTGTTTGATCTACATTATTTTGAAAAAGTGTATTCTTGAATAGTAGATTGATGGAGAATGTGTGGTTGAAAAAGTAGGAAAAGTTATTGACGTGATAAAAAAATATTATTTTATTGAAGAATGTGTGGTTAAAAATGAGTTGGAAAAATGAGAATGAGAAAAATAATGTGGATCAAACAGTGGCTAATTGTACTAATACTCAATTTTTTCTAATTTCTAATTTGTCAGCCTTATTATTAATATTATTATTTATACTTTGATCTTTTCTTTGTTTTTCTTTTCAGTTCAGATTATTTTATTGTTAATTTCCTTAGATCGAAGCATTTGACTTTCTTCTCGGCGCCTTATATATCGCATGTTGTGTAAGTCGTTTTTCTCCACAGAACAAGTTTAAATCTGTAGAAAAGAGATGGTCCATCGTGGTCGTGGACGAGGACGTGGACGTGGATGTGAATGTGGTCGTGGACGTGGAAGTGGCCGTGGTCTTGGTGTTGGTCCTGGTCGAGGTCGGGGTCGGGCCCGCTGTCGTGGTCGGGATCGTAATGAGTACACATCAAGTAATCGAACATTGCAAGACTCATCACCTATTGTCACTCGATTTTTCAAAATCTTATATGACATGGAGGAGGACTTTTCTGAACATCTGGTATCAGAATAATTCCCTCAATTTATTATTCGTTCTCTCTTTCTCTGTGTATAATATTTTGTAGGAATCATTTTTTGTAGTGGATTTAGCATGCATACAGGTGTCTCCTTGTACAAATAAGAACTCCTATGCTTGTCTGTAAGGATTTTATTATCAAAGTAGGTCTTCAAAGTTAGCAATTTCAATAACGTTTTTCCTGGGAAATGTTATGATGTATGATGTATTTGGTTAATTTATTGTATGTTTTTTCTTGTGGCTGTGTTATATGGCATCACTTCTGACTTCAGTTATATTCTCATTTGTGTTGAAAGTTACAGTTTCATCGTTTGTAAAGAAAATATGCCAACCCAATTCGTATATGAATATAAAATATGTACATCGGTACAATATGTACCATTTTGTCAAGTTTATTAATGATCGTTTTTTACTTAAATTCCTTGCTCGAATTCATAAACATATTCTCACATGCACGTATTCATGCAGTGTGTTTGATGGCTATGTTCCAATGAGATCATATCCAAGGTTCTTTAGGTCGTTCAATAAATGTTCTCTTCAGGGTCCTAGGTATAAAGTGTAAGCACGCGTCGGATTTTATACTGCTACAAGACTTTAGTACAGTCGATAAGACCATTTATATAGAAAAAAGATGATTGATGTATTAATTTGATGTGCATGCATTTTAATCGCGGAGAAATAACGAATAATTTTAAAAATTGTTTTAATTTCTTCCTGTTTGAAGGGGGGAGAAGAATGAAAACAAGAATAGAACCAACTCAAATTGTTGTTGCCAGTCTTATGAACTTCAACATATGTGACCTTAAGTTCCATGTGAATTTTTCTTCATCTAAAAACTTGGAATGTTTTTTTGGAAGTATACATATTTCTAAACCTTATTATTCTCTTGCAGTACTTGCCTCCTGCTTTTGCTGCAACAGTAGGGAACTTGCTTGAACAAGAAACTTATCTAGAAGATTCAAGTGGGAAAAAGTGGACTGTGACACTATCCAATGCCATTGATTCTCTCGCATTCAAGAAGGGATGGAAGGAGTTTTTCTTATCTCATAGCCTTAAAACTGGACAAGTTCTGGAATTCCATTACATAATGGGTTCCCACTTTGTTGTCCATATATTCGGAACATGTGGAAATGAGATAACGGAATTTAACAGCAGAGAGATTATAAATACGGTTGACAAAGAAATAGCTGCCCAAGATGAACCACATCAGACGTTTGATGTGAACTTAATCAATAAACCCATTTCAAGCCATGGCAACACAGTTCTAGGTAGTTGCTTCAATACTTCAACTAAGATATTCTATATTTAACATAGGAGTTCAATTCTTTCGTTTCGCATATATGCATTGCAGCTTATTGATTGAAGGTATATTCATTTATAGATGCAGAAATACAGCCATCTGCACAGATAAATTCTGGTGAGAAGTTTATTGCCGCAGTTAAAGACACAGAGAGCACTAGGAAATCTGTATCAGTTGATGCGAAAATTCCCTGTTTTGAGGTGGTACAAGGCTAGCATTTTCTAGTATATCACTTTGTACTGAATATTCATGTTTTCACCAATCTCTAATGGCCAAGTTAATTTCTATGTACTGTTTTCTTTCCTTAATTAATTGTATTAGTTATGTGCTTCATTGTTTTGTCATTTTTAAGAAGGGGACTTAATGTTCGGTAACTCAATTCAGATTGTCGGTGTATTTTGCTCATCTTGTGTCATGTACAGAAGTACGAGTCCGTTCAGATTTGATGAGTTTCTTGATTTTCATAAATATTTTGTAGCATTTAATTTTGCATTTTTAAATTTATGAACTTGAAGCCATGTGTACCCGTCTACAGGGCAAAAGAAACAACACGATAAAGATATTTTTGTAATGACTTCCTTTCTATATCTTATGTTCAGATTACCTTTTATTCATTCATTACAGTATGCACTTGAGTGATGAAATCTCTCAAGAAATCAGGTATGGTTGTTGTTCATGACTTATCACGTGTGAGGGGCTTTAATGCGTATGGGAAACTAAATACTGGACTTCTTTGATTTCTTTTGCTTGCTGAGTTTTACATTAGTTTTCTATGTTTTACATATCATGTATATACTTGTTGACGCTTGGTAAACTTGAACGGAAAAAATAATAAGAAATGCCCAATCGACTAGCTGATCCTTAATATGTGAAAATTGTTAGATATATTTTCAGGCTTAATCAGAGATAATGCTGTTATGCTGATGACAGGTACTTAGTACATATAAGTCTTTGCTCTTATCTAGCCTGAAACTCCCAACTTGGAAAATCTGAATTAAGTTCGAGATCAAAATATCATGTACGCTCTAATTTGTACTCTTCCTTGAAAATATCCAAGATTATATGTAATTATATTATACATAAACAAATGCCGAACAGTTTTGTTACATTGTCCTAGGTTCATCTCTTTAGTTATGGAAACTAATTATTGGACGTGGAACGGTAAAAATTATGCAAACAGTTTTATGTAAGTAGCTGTTTGATGTAACTGGAGGCGTGCAACCACATGGTATTAGCATTAATGCAATCTATTTGTGCATTATCAAATGCCCCTTTGCTCTACTTCATTGTGTGGTGTTATATATACTGTTTCAGTGCCATTTGAGATTTCTCGATATTTATGTCATACTTGGTCATACACGTGCAGGGATTGCAGAATGACGAGCCATCAGTACTTTCTGGAAAAGAACTACAGAAAGAGCTTGACGGTTGTCCACCTTAGGGACGTTTCTGACAAAAGACTCTGGCCAGAATTCTACCAAGAAGAATATGGTGTTAAAGCATTGGTGGACGAATGGGAAGAGATTTTACAAGGAAAACTGCATTTGTCTAGGTGACCTATGTTGTTTTGAACTTTAAGGCAGTTCTCAGTGCATCTGGAGAGTAGATATCAACTGCAATTGATTCTAGTAGTTCGATGTATTTTGTGTTGGAAATATAACCTTAATTTATGATTTAGTTCTTCGTTTAGAATATAAAATAAATGCTTTGTATAGGATAGTATAAATAGAGATTTTCTTCCTCATAATATTAATATTTTCTTGAATGNTTTTTTCTCACAAGAAAACTCTTCTCGAATTTAATTCAAGAAGGAAAAATTAATCAACCAGGAGACAAATATTCCACAAGTTCTGCCATCATGTTGTGAGGATTTGAACCTAACTTGACTCAAGAAATTCGTGCCGAAAAATTCTAGCGAATCTTGAATATTGATGAAAGATATTTTTCATTCATACATTTTTGTTTACATCAATCCAAATTATATAGGATTTACACAGCTAATCACTCGTTTTCTAATCAACAAATCATTCCTAAAATAAAATAGGAAAGAATCATACAAGGATTCACGGCTAATGTTGAGGTAAATTAACAGAAATATGGCTAATGTTAAGATAATTTAACACTTCCCCTCGAGTTGGTGCATGAATATCACATATGCCCGACTTGCATAAGAACTTTGAGAATACTTGATTTGATACTGCTTTTGTAAGAATATCAGCCAAATCATCTTCTGATCGAATATCTGGTAGTTCTAAAATCTTCTCCTCCAATTTCTCTTTGATAAAAAATCTATCAACCTCAACATGTTTTGTTCGATCATGATGAACGGGATTATACGCCATGTCACGTGCTGACTTGTTATCACAGTATAATTGAATTGGTTTATTTGGTGGATATCCCAAATCTTGCAGTAGAAACTTTAGCCATAATCCTTCACAAATTCCAAGTGCCATTCCCCTAAGTTCAGCTTCTCCACTTGAGCGAGCAATAACATTTTGTTTCTAGCTCCTCCATGTAACGAGATTACCACCTACAAAGGTAAAGTACCCTGAAGTGGACCTCATATCACTCTTGTCTCCAGCCCAATCAGCATCAGTGTATACATCTATAGTTTGTTCCATCGTATTTTTAGAGAATAAAATTCCCTTTCCTGGAGCAGACTTCAGATACCTCAAGATGGGCATAACTACATTCATGTGTTGTTCGCCAGGATTATGCATGTATTGACTTACAATGCTTAATGCATATGCAAGATCTGGTCTTGTGTGAGCTAAATATATCAATATGCCAACAAGTCTTTGGTATCTCCCCTTGTCAACTGACTCTTGATCACTCCTAATACATAATTTTAAGCCTTCTTCAATGGGTGTACTAGTTGGTTGACATGCTGACATTCCTATTTCATGTAGTAGATCTAAGGTATATTTCCTTTGGGATAAGAAAATACCTTTACTTGATCGTGATACTTCTATCCCAAGAAAATATTTCAAATTACCTAGATCTTTCATTTCAAATTTCATGGCTAAGTATTCTTGTAGAGCATTTCTTTCCTCTGGATCATTTCCTGTGACCACCATGTAATCTACATATACAATAAGAACAGTGATCTTTCCTTGCTGCTTCTTCAGAAATAAAGTGTGATCTGAGTTTCTTTGATGATATCCAAAATTTTTCATGGCCTTTGTAAATCGTCCAAACCAAGCTCTCGGAGATTGCTTTAATCCGTACAATGATTTTTTCAGTCTACAAACTTTCCGATTATGTCTTTCTGGTATCATGCATCCCGGTGGTGGATCCATATAAACTTCTTAGACAACTCTCCATGCAGAAATGCATTTTTCACATCGAATTGTTGTGATGACCAATCTAGGTTCGCTGCTAGGGACAATAAAACTCGTACAGTGTTCATCTTGGCTACAGGTGCAAATGTTTCTGTATAGTCAATCCCATAGGTTTGAACATACCCCTTTGCCACCAATCTTGATTTAAAGCGTTCAATTGTGCCATCAGCCTTGTATTTGATAGTGTAAATCCATCGGCATCCAATAGGTTTCTTTCCTAGTGGAGATTAGCTAAGGCTTCTTGCACACTGTTAGGAATAGTTACAGCAGATAATTGATTCACAAATGATATATTTGATTCTGAAAAATGATGGTTAGATACGTAATGGCTCGTAGGATATTTGACTTTATTAGATAGTTCAGGTTCATATGTGGGTTTAGGGATACCTCTGGTGTGACGTTGGATAACTGTCTCTTATGTTTCTCAGGAACATCTTCAGCAAATGACTGGTGTGGTATGTTGGATGGAGGTAGAGTTGGAGCTGGAGATAGACTCACTTCTTCGATTATTAGGTGTTCATCACCACTTCGATCCAATATTAAACCACTAGAATCCAATTCACTCATCTCCTGATTTTGACATGTTTGTGTGTTATCACCATTTTGATCAAATATTATACCACTTGAATCTGAGTTGACAACATCTTGATTATCATTTTCACCATAGTCCAGAACTTGAATTTCCTTGTAGTAATCGAGAGTTTGAATTCCTTGAGGTACTCCCCCTGAAATTCAAGCTCAGGAAAGTACATAGTATCTTCATGGAAACAACATCCATTGTGACAAATAATCGACGCGTTGGAGGATGGTAACACCAGTATCCCTTTTGATGTGTGGCATAACCAACAAAAACATATCGCAATGCTTGAGCAGTTAATTTTGTGTGCTGATGCTTGTGGAGATGTACAAATACAAACACAACCAAAGACATGAGGGGGTAAATTTGGAACACGTGGGGCAGTAACTGCTTCGGTGAGGGTTTGGAATGGTGTTTTGAAATTAAGGGTGCTTGAGGGTACTCGGTTGACTAGATAGGCTGCTGAAGTGAGTGCTTCTCCCTAGTAAGATAATGGCATATGAGCATTAATTAACAAAGCTCGAACAACATCTAGTAAATGTCGATTTTTTCGTTCTGCTACCCCGTTTTGTTGGGGTGTGTTAGAACAAGTAGTATGATGAATCATTCCTTGGGCTTCCAAAAAATTTTGAAGTTCAATAATCTGATATTCCCCGCCATTGTCACTACGAAGAACTTGAATCTTTGCTTTATACTGTGTTTCAACTATTTTATGAAACTTTTGGAATAGTGAAATCACTTCACTTTTGGATTTCATCATGGACACCCATGACATCCTGGTACAATAATCAATAAACGTTACAAACCAACGTGATCCACCCAAAGTAGTAACTTTAGATGGGCCCCAGACATCAGAATGAATAAGCATAAAAGGAAGTGGACTTTTATTCAATTGCAATGGAAATGAAGTACGATGACTCTTCGCAAGTTCACAAACATCACATTGGAAACTAGACATATCAACTTCAGCAAATAAACTCGGAAATATTTTTTTAGATATCCAAGGGAAGCATGTCCTAAACGATGATGCCATAACCAAATTTCTGCTATCTGTTTGTCACCTTCAACTCCTCCTACTGTCAAAGCTTGTGGAAGGCATTTAGAGCTCTGTGATTCCAAGTCCAAGTAATATAGCTTCCCCCGCCTAATACCACAACCAATCATCTTCCTGGTGTTGATGTCCTTAAACACACAAGAGTCCGGCCTAAAAATTACAACACAAGATAAGGTAGTTGTTATTTGAGACACAAACAAAAGGTTATAATCTAAAGATGGAACAACTAAAACAGAATCCAAGTTTAAGGTATCAGTTAGTTACAGATCCTTCCCCAATAACTGGGTTGAAGTGCCATTTACAGTAGAAACAAATTTTTGGTTGGAAGAATTAAGTGTTGAGACTTGTCTAGAATCAAATGTCAAGTGATCTGTGGAACCAGAATCAATTATACATGTACTATGCGAAACAGGTGTAGAAATATTTAAAACCTTACCATCAATGTTTGAAGATGTTACCAATGCAGAGGCTTGTTTAGTAACTGCATGTTCAGTCTTTGTTGTAACAATTGCTGTAGTGGAAGCCCCTTTTTGATTCTTTCTGGAGCGATTATGTTCCCACCAGTCTGGATAACCTACTAACTCAAAACATTTGTTCTTCGTATGACCAATTTGCCTACATTGGGTGCACTTGAGATTTGACTTATCCATGTTAATTTCAGCCTTCTGATGGTTAAATCGGTTCCTGGTAACTAATGCGGAAGCTTCGGAATTTACAGATTCACGATTAAGGGTGGTTCGACTCACTGATTCTCGTCGAACAATTGAGTAACATTCTTCTATATCGGGGCTTGAATCTCTATGCAGAATTTCTCCACGAATTTGTTCGAAATCGCCATCTAATCCTGCAAGGAAAATGTGTACCCTGAGCCGATTAATGGACTTTCTGTATTCTTGAACATCTTCAGGGTGCTTCATAGTGACTTTATCACGGTGATCGAGCTCTTGGAATATTTCAATCAATTCTCCATAATAGACAGATAGTGGTCTCCCATTTTATTGCTTTATAGTGACTTTATCACGGTGATCGAGGTCTTGGAATATTTCGATCAATTCTCCATAATAGACAGGTAGTGGTCTCCCATTTTGTTTTGCACCAAATGCTCTTTGGTTCAAAGAAAAAACTTGTAGTTCATCACTATCATCAGAGAATGCTTTCGCCAGGGCACTCCAAATGTCACGAGCAGTAGATAAGAGTAAGTAACGCTTCATAATGTCTGGAGACATGGACACTAATAACCATCTCTTGACCTTTTGATTTTCAGCGTACCATTTCTCATATCCATCGTCCGATTCTGCAGG
This sequence comes from Fraxinus greggii, assembly GCA_903798315.1. Taxonomy (NCBI): domain Eukaryota; kingdom Viridiplantae; phylum Streptophyta; class Magnoliopsida; order Lamiales; family Oleaceae; genus Fraxinus; species Fraxinus greggii. Next base: position 1,459 of record CAIGRK010019016.1, on the reverse strand, counting down.
GGTTTCTTTCTTCCCATGGATGTAGAATCATTTCGCTCGTTCGGTAATGTGCGTCTCCATAATCTGAGACCATACGTCATAGTTTGATTCTGTAAGAATGATCCCTGCTTCGAACACATTTTCTGACTGAACAATTGCAGGAACAGATTTTGTTCCTGAAGATGCACTATTTTCACTCATGGTTGCTGAACGGAGAGGTGCTTTTGGGATGGGTTCACGGATTACAAGTTTGAATTTTTTATTTGTAGACTAAACGAGCAATTTGCAGGTTTGGCGAGTGAATGGTAAAGGGAGGACTCTTCTTCCAGCTTCTGATCAGTCAAAGCTCTGATACCATCTTGAATGATGATGAAAGATATTTTTCATTCATACTTTTTGTGTTTACATCAATCCAAATTATATAAGATTTATACAGCTAATCACTCGTTTTCTAATCAATAAATCATTCGTAAAATAAAATAGGAAAGAATCATATAAAGAATCATACAAGGATTCACGGCTAATGTTAAGGTAAATTAAGAGATTTATGGCTAATATTAAGATAACAATCTTGCTATTTGTACCGTTTGGGGTACACTTTGGTTTACCCGACCCCACCACCTCCCTCACATGGGGGTCGGGTCCCAGTACCCAAAGGGTACAAATAGCATAATTGTTAAGATAATTTATCATATTTGTCATTGAAAACCACCGACGTTTCCAACAAGTCAGAGTGGTGGAAACACAATATGTTCTATAAACATACTCGATGATAATATTAGTTTAGGATTAGTACAACATTTGTCAGTAGACACTCCTTAATCATCCCAACATTTGTTGTCATGTTTCTAATGTTAATAAGAATATCTCCAAAAGACTCTTTAAAAATGAAATACTCTTTATTTTGAAGAGTCAAAACTTAAAATTTAGCTCTAAGAGACTCTTTATTTTGACTTTTTAGAGTAGAGAATGAGTTTAACTCTCTCCATTTGGAAAGTTAAATACATTCTTTATTTATATTTTATGAAAGTTGCATTTAATAATATTGCAAGTTTCAATACTTTACCATTAAAACTATTAATATTATATAAAATATTTTAGGTAATGACATGAATAAAAAATAAATAAATATAATCCACCGTTCTCTGTTTATTTTTGAAGCTTTTTTCCCAATCCCATTTCTACACTTTCCTTGCTATCTTAGCTAACCCATTGTTTAGTGTTCATTTTTGTATCTCCCCTATTTCTGTCCTCTACATATAAATATATATAATATACGTACTATTCATTTAATTATTGAGGGCGATTTGGACTTCTGCCCACATATACCTACAATTGTTGATTTTACACCCCACTTTACAGCCCCATTTGCTCTTAAAGGAGGCCAAAATGCAAACGGCAACTTCTTTTACACGTTTTTCCCACACCATCAATTCCAACTTCACTACGTCAATTCCCCACCGACTGCCAGGATATTTTG
>CAIGRK010019012.1:0-23721 GCA_903798315.1 Fraxinus greggii | reverse complement strand
AATTTTTTTATAAAAATATTTTTTTTCCAAATTTATTTTTAACTACACATTTTATGGTAACCACAACTTTTATTAACTTTTCAGCTATATATTTTATCAAAATTTTTAATCAAAACTTACTAAAAATATGATATTTAGCCGAGTTAAACAAGTGCCAGATTATGCATCGGGTGAATATAATATTTAGAATTATGTTGTTTCATCAGAAGAATTTAACACCTTGGTTGACAGATGAAGTTGTAACAAAAATGATTGGATGGCAGTGTTAACTGTTTTTTAAACAGTCCAATAAAATTCTGCCCGTGACGTTTTTGCCATCTTGCATGTCATTCAAAATGTTAGCGTGGCATGATTGTAATATTTATTGATCTCTAATTTAATGTGACTATAAATCTGATGGTAAAATTACTAAAGTAATAAAAAATGGAATAAGACACGAAATTGAAATTATTTGCATTAGTGGCCTGCCTTTTTTAGTTGAAGAAGTCTAGGCTATTGAGTATTGAAAATGAATTATTTATGGAGCTTATGATTTATTATAGGGTTGAAATCGTCAAATTGCAAAATCGATTTTTCAAAATCGGTCCACGTGGATCAGTCAAAGTTTTGATTTTGAACCGAACCATTTCGAAATGGTTTGGTTTAGGTTTCAATATTTGCAAACTGTTTCAAACCGTCAAGCCGTTTAAAAAAATTGAAAATAAATTAAATTTAATTTTATCGACTCAATTAAAATTGAATGAATCCCAATTAAAAAGATAAATCTATATTAGACATAATCCAATTAAACTTAATATTCAAATAGACAATTATCCATTCCAATTTGACCGATGTGTCTTTTGACATATTACTTTATTGAAATTCAAAGCAAATAAATACAAGATTGTCCCCCCAAATTGTTAAAGATGCGTTAGTTATTCAAATATTACAATTATTTCTGACCATTTCCTACTAGTGGTAGAATTCTTGTTTCTTTTAGGAGTTACGTTAAATGAAAATAGGGTTGAGGCGGTGATTCATTTTAAAACTCGTTGTATAGTAAGAAGAAACCTATAATAATTTGTTAGTATTTGGATGAGGTAAAAGTATTAAAAGGTTTACAAAATGTTATTAAAAGTATCGTTTTCTTTTATTAGTTATTTTATATTATTTAACTATAATCAATGAGTTCATGTATTATATTTTTATTTTTATAGAAAGAATGAATCATATATTACAATTACAGATATTGTATCAATTAGTATCAATTAAGAAGTTAAAATATTTCTATCATATTGTTGCATTACAATGATTAGAATTATAGAACTTTGGCTTGTAATATTTTCAATGATATTATTTATGGTTTAACGTAAAATTTTATATTAATATTTATGATTTAATTTATTCAATATATGCTATTTTTTCTTCCTTAAACTGTGGTATAATTTGAACCAAATCGAAAAAATTGGTTTGGATAAGTTTGGTTTAGAACTTGAAATGGTTTGGTTTGATTTGAAAAAATTTCAAACCGTTTTAAGTGGTTTGGTTTGGTTTGGATAAGTTTGGTTTAGAACTTGAAATTGTTTGGTTTGATTTGAAAAAATTTCAAACCGTTTTAAGTGGTTTGGTTTAAAAATTTGTCACAAACAGCCCAACTCGAACTTTGTCCACCTCTAATTCATTATCGAATACCGTGTAATAGCATAATTGATAAATTACACACACATCCCCTCTTTGTCAATTTTGATTTCGGCATCTATTTTGCCCATTTAAATTCGTCCTTCCCCATTTCGCTATCTTAAATAATCTTCAAGTTTATTTTTTGAAGGTATTTTTCTTTCCCACATCCCACCCCGATTGGCTTAATAAAATTGCTACAAAAAAACAATTTTTTGATGTGCAACTCATCGCGACACCGCTTTTTATTCAAAATACGTACTTTCTAATGTACATTATGTGTCGCTTTTTGAACTAGGTAAATACTCACTTTCCCACTACCCTTTTTCTTCAATCCTCCTTTTCTCCAAAATTATATGCAAGAAATAGTGAAAGACAAAAATAAAGCATTAAAATAAGACTGTCACAACTACCTTAGATCTACCAGAAAACTACTTACATTGTCATTTCACTTCTTGATCCTCACATTCAAAACCCAATCCCACCCCAATAAGCCTTGCAAAAGAAAAGATGAAATAAATCTCAATACGAAATCGGAATTATTAATCTTGTAAATTGGTAATATCTAAAGAAGCGGCAAAGTTTTCATGTATGTTCGGGAAGTGTTCAGGAATAATTTAAATTATAAATAGATAGAGGTTAATTATTGATAAATGAATAGTATTTGTAAATTTCTTGAAATGTGTGGAAAACTACCCAAAATTCGATGCGCACACGTATACTGTTTAATTTTACCAAATTCTATGTGCATCACCTAAATATTATGGGACTTCTTTCATCCAAATTGAAAGAAGATGATTGACGGTCCACAAACACGAAATGTTTAAAAAAATCGTGGAAAAATCTCCATTTGACAAATTTGTAAATAAAAATAATACAAGGAATAATAATAATTGATCCATCGAATGTGTGGATAATAATGAATTGTCAAATATTTGATTGAAATTGATATTTAATTTTGACTGAATTTATAATTTGTACGCAAAAGGTTATCGTAGTCTACCAACCTAACATTTGTCTGGTAAGGAAAAAAAATGTGGAAAATCAGCTTCGATGAGATACATAAAAATTCACATGCTCACCAATTACTTCCCACATACGAACCCAATTTCTTACAAATCTATACTAAGAATTCTTATAGTTAGGCGAAAACATTAAATGGTTGATTTAAAGTGAAGGACTAGGATCATGCCCACCTAACTTCAATAGACCGTTTCCTTACGTTGCAAAATTTCTCTGTTACGATGGCATGCGTTGCGCCCTATAAACTTCAGCTACAATCTACCTATCCAAATCCTCCACATTTAACCAATTTCCATTCCAGTCCGATCATTAAGAGAAAGTCCCATTTGGGGGGCTTTAAATCAAAAAAATGGAGGAATTTATCATGGGAAGATGGGGAGAATCAATATATGAGGAAAGGATCTGGGTGCGTGAAGAATGATAGAAGTCAGCAGAGAGGTTTTGAGGTGGTGAAGTGCACGGCGGAGGGGATTGACAGGTGTCTGTTTGTGGGAAGTAGAGGAGAAGAAGGTGGTGGATTCATGGTGGCGGAGAGGTTTAAGGTGGTGGCGTTAATGGCGGGGATCATGTGTTTGTGTAATGCAGATAGAGTTGTAATGTCTGTTGCTATCGTTCCACTTGCTGCCAAACATGGATGGAGCAGTTCATTTTTAGGCATTGTTCAGGTAAATTGAAATTTTCACCGTGATCTTTCATCAATTTTTTTCAAAGAACATATTTTTACTCCATTCGTAGATTTTAATGTTTTCTTGGGTTTAATTGGAATAAAATTAAGGTTGTCGTTTATGGACCCGAATGAATTTTGGTTGTAGGTGGTGGTTGTAATGAAAATGTCTTTGGTGGTGGTTGAGATGTGACGACTCGTATTTAATATTGACCGCCGCCTGCATTTGAAAGTGGAATTGTATACCAAACCTAACATACGAGCCTAATTTAGTAGTTTTTGATGTGGAGGCATAGGAGTAGTGCCTTGTTGTGATATATAAGGCAAGTGGCCTACGTACCGGGAGGGTTCGGGGTGGGGTGGCACATGTTCATGCAAGTTTATCCACCTTGAAATCTGGTGGTGGGAATAGTGCCTATTTATCCATTGATATACCCTATTGAGCAAAGGTAAGCTTTGTTAAAGAGGGATACATGAATAGTTGTTAAGGTTAAGTGCTACTGGTTGAATAGTTAAAACGAGTTACTTAGATGTTTGTGATTCGATACTCTTTAAGTGCCTTTGATAATTAGGGCCAGATACTTGCCGATGCATTTTAAATAACTTTTTTGTATAATTATGTCACCCTTAATGATCGGGGACATGTCCATGATTATATTGATTGACAATATTCGGCTTATGTAACTAATAATATATCAATTCTGCACGAAAGGGGGTAAAGAAACAAGAGAAGAGAGGTCAGTAAGACGTGTCATTTCTTCTATTTGAATCTTTGTGTGTGTGTGTGTGTGTGTGTATATAACGTATAATGTTGGAACTTGGAAGGGGAGGCAAGGGCGATGGTAGTTCACAGAGTGAGGAAAATCGTGAAAAGATATCTTATTATTTACTAATGAGACTTTTTTATAAATGAACATCCTATGAAATATTGAGTCACTGGTTTGAAATATTAAGAAATGTTTACTTAGTGAAGCCTATAATCAAGTCAGATTTTTGAAGTTTATTCGAGCCTCTTGGGGGTGGGGGTGGAGGGGGGGATGAATGTCCCAATATTGCTCGACTCTTGGGTAATCAAGTTATAAAAGTTGATATTCTTCATGGACACACTATCCTTTAAACATTTGTTATTTTTTAGTTACTAGTTTGGGTAATATGTTTGTCTGTGTTTGTCAAGATTCGCATTCACCTCAACTTTAGAGCAGGATCCACTTTAAGGAAACATGTAGATGGGGGGTTGTATTCACCTCGAATTTACATACAAATGGTGGCAGCACTTTATTCCGTAATATTTTTAGTTTCATGCTGAAACCAACGTAACAGAACTGTATAGCTGTCAATGAGTTTACAGCTATTCCACATAGTTCAACATTACAGAACAGCATAGTTGTCATTAAGGTTACAACTAATTATGCGCAAACAATAATAGAAGAAGAATGTCTAGGGGCATTTTGTTGGAGAGACAGAGATTACTATGGTTATGTACTTGGTGATATGATCCATGAATTTGTTGAGGAATTATACACTTGTCTTTAGATGACAGAAGATTATGATAGATAATTTAGGCTTGTACTATAAACTAATCACTGTAAATGCATTTTAGGTTAGTGATATCATGTCATGTAAAAACTAAATGACAATACGTGGCTTTCTATTCTCAAGTTGCACTATTTTACTAAAACACAAATGACAGTAGACCTGTAAGAATAGCTGATAAAAGGCCTAGGTGAACCCAAGTAATGACCAGGTCCAGTGCCTTGACGATTTTTTCGAGTGATTGACCAGGAATTTTTGGTACAATTTACTATATATATATTGATGGTAGTACATAAGCATATGTAAACAATGAGACGAACTTATGTGTAATTGTGTAGAGTTTACTAAACATATATCAAATAATGAAAGTAGAATTTAGAAAAGAACAAAAATGAAAAAGGTAACTTAACTCTATATTGATAGTGATTCCTTGATATGCGACCCTCCATCTCCCTTTTTTCTCCAAAATGGTTGTAAAAAAAAGGTAGAAGCAGATGCAGTTCATACACTTCTATTTGTACAGCTGTTTGTTTCTGCAAGAAATGGAAGCTCTATTTTCACATTATTATTATTAGTCTTTGTAGATAGCAAGTGTAATCTTTTGATGAATACATGAAATTAATAATTGTTTGACAGCATAACCTTCGGAAGTGCTAAACTGCTGGCAATAATGGGCAGATAATCTACCTCTCTCTTCATTTTATTTTGACGACTTAGGGATAGATATTCCTAGGAGGTGATGGACTTCATTTCGAAACTTTCCAAATATGCAATCAAATTTACGAGACAAAATCTTTCTTAATGAAAACAGACGTAACACTTTAGGTTGCAGATGAAACTCATGCTATGCTTCTTGTTCATTTCTAACTCAGTTGGATCAATTAAGTAGTTTTCTGATGATGAGGTGCTATTGCTTCATGCAGTCATCCTTTCTATGGGGATATATATTTTCCTCTGTTATTGGAGGAGCCTTGGTGGACAAACATGGAGGAAAACGAGTTATTGCGTGGGGTGCAGCTCTCTGGTCTCTGGCCACACTCCTTACTCCATGGGCTGCGAATCACTCCACAGGCAGCCTATTGGCTGTCCGTGCATTTTTTGGACTAGCCGAAGGAGTTGCTCTACCTTCCATGAACACCCTTTTATCAAGGTAATATTTCTTCACCGTTAACTTACTCAAACTGAATTGGTCAATCCATTGGTTGAAGAAGAAGAAAAATAAGAGCTCTTTCTCTTTATTTCTCTGTATCCAATTCTATGGATCATTTGGGTCCCCGATAACTATAAAAGAAACTTTCTAGTTCACTGAGATAAAGAGGGGTGAATTTGTGCTTAACATTGAAAATCCATTAACAGTAATTCTATTCTTGGATGTCTGCCTTTTATTAGGTGGTTTCCAAGCCATGAAAGAGCTACTGCTGTTGGAATAGCTATGGGCGGGTTCCATCTTGGAAATGTTGTGGGATTAATCTTAACTCCTCTGCTAATGTCATCAATTGGAATTTCTGGCCCTTTCATTCTCTTCTCATCTCTTGGATTTCTCTGGTTAACGACGTGGTCGTATCAAGTGACAAATGATCCACTAGAGAGCAATTCTATAAGTAAATCCGAGTTGCGTTTAATCCAAGCTGGGAAATCTGACTCTCAAGTCATCAAGGGAAAGCTTCCACCGTTACGCCTTCTCTTATCAAAATTGCCTACGTGGGCAATAATCTTTGCTAATATCACTAACAACTGGGTTAGGTTTCTATTCTCACTTTGATTTTCCAACTCTGAAATTAAGTAAATATTAGTTCTCATGCTATTGATTATTGTTTTCCAATTGAACTATGATTATCAAATGTTCATAAATGCAGGGATACTTTGTTCTTCTATCATGGATGCCTGTTTATTTTAAAACTGTGAGTTATCATTTTCCTTCTAGATTTGCGCTTCAACGTGTTCAAAATTTTCCATATACTGACTAATAAAAAGAAAGGAAAAAAGTCTTGGATGTCGAGAAAATTTAAGAAAATAAAAATTTTAAAGTAGTGTCTTCTACACTTACATTTTAGCAGTCCTAACTACCTTGTAATACAACATTTCTACTGCTAATATAAATCTTCAATGCTGACGTGTTAGGTGTTCGATGTAAATTTGAAGCAAGCAGCTTGGTTCAGTGCACTTCCTTGGGGAACAATGGCAATCTCAGGCTACATTGCAGGGGCAACATCTGATTACTTGATCAAATCAGGGTACTCTGTTACATCAGCAAGGAAAATCATGCAGGTAAACTTAGTTTTGGGATCTCGTCAAACTGCATTAATGAATAAGAATTTCTAATACTCGAGAGTCAAGACATTCTAGTAAAACAGAACTGTCGTTCCTTTAACAGAACTGTCGTTCCTTTGAGACTAGTATCAGATATTACTATGCTTAGTTGTTACCACAATATATTGGAAATTTCACATTTTAAAATGAAACAGAGAAATATTTTAGCACAAATATCGTCAAGATCATATAACGCTCAAACTCGTGAGACAGCAAGATTCATTACAAGTTCAAAACATAAGATCATATCTCAGAAGGCAAAAATGAAAATCTAAGATTCAAACCTTCACCTTTTTCAGTACTAACCCCTGAAAATTCCCCCCAAAAAAAGAGTAGATAAACAAAGGAAATGGTGGACTGGAGTTGTTATTTCCTGAAGTAGAAATCATGTCTGTAATAAAAGTAAATCCAAACTAACAAAATTTATATATACACAACTCACCATTAGTCGATAAAAATATTTTCTCACCGGAAAACATGCGGAAATTCCATTCTAACAACTGCTTCTTGATATGACAGTCAATAGGTTTCATTGGCCCGGGGTTGGCACTGCTATGTTTGAACTACGCTAGATCGCCTGCAGTTGCGTCTATATTCATGACAGTTGCCCTGAGTTTGAGCTCTTTCAGCCAAGCTGGCTTTTTACTAAATATGCAAGTAAGATTTATATGTTGAGTTTTAGCTAAAAAAAATTAATCTAGAATTATTTCCTTCTTCAGCAACAAGTAGCAGAATGTGTTGCCCAAATCAACTTATATGTTTTGATTATTTGATCAGGATATTGCACCAGAGTATGCAGGATTTGTTCACGGTATGTTCTTAAATTCACTCCAAATTCGTCGTCTTCTTTTTCTCGTAATTCTCTAATGATTGGAAAACTTTTGAACCAGGGATTTCAAATTCTGCTGGGACATTGGCAGCAATAATCAGCACGATCGGGACAGGATTCTTCGTACAGTGGCTAGGATCTTTTCAAGCATTCTTAACTCTCACATCGTGTCTCTACTTCGCAGCAACCATTTTTTGGAATCTCTATGCTACTGGAGAGAGAGTATTCTAGACAGAGGTATACATATATTGAGAAGCATACAAATGTATAATCAAGCTTAGATTAAAAGTTTTGAAGAAAGAGAACACGTTCAATTTTAATTTTGTTTTTGGGCTTTCAAATAAAAATGATAAAACGATCAAATGAATTATAGGCACCTTAACGCAATTGTATGATTGATCTGAAAGATGAAGTATTTATTACTCTTGTTGACATCTTTTTGTTGATTCTTGTTTAGCTCATTAGCAATTAGCTACTATTCACTACCCTGTGCTTTTGTTTGAAAAGTTGCCAAAAATAAAAAAGAATAATAATATTCATCGTTAGTAGATATCATCAGCGGTTTAGGTGGCAATGACTCCGTAATTCATTGTCCAATGTAGAATTCAGTTTGTAGTCTGGAAGAGTTTCTTTGTGATAATTGTGTTCATTTGGATTTATACTTCTTTCATATTGTTTTACTTAATTGGCATGCTAGCAAGGTGGATTATACGGTACTAAAAGTAATAAAGGGAAAAGAAAAGATAAAATCTTGTCTATTATATTGTGTAGTCCCGTTCAGTATTATATATCAAAGATGCTTGAAAGTAAAGGACTGCATATAAACATGTTTCAAAGTTCAAATTCACCGACATCGGCACTAGCTGATGATTGAAATTTGACCCTGTTTGGTTTTGCTTAAAATAAGATTTTTAGTAATTTTGATAAAAAAAAATTAATGAAATATGTGGTTAAAATGTTGATAAAAAACTTAAGAACCCCAGGAAATGTGATATTATAATTAATTGTTGATTTTGATTTATATTTTTATCAACTTTTTGAGTTAAACCGAACAGGGAAAAATGTCTTGATCTTATTCATTCTATAATCTACATTTAGCCTCAATCATTCAAGACTATACCACTGTTCAGCAACCTGATTTTATGTATTCACTTCAAACTCGCCGTCATTTTGTAGATCTGCAAGACAGTTTATGCTGGGATTTCAATCTTGCTCTTTTCTTTCGGTAATTAGCACATAACGTTCCCATATTGTAGAAAATGTCTTTACTTTTCAATTCTTGGCATTTTCACCTATATTACCACATTTCATTGCACAAAAAGTCATTTTCATCTATTTCTCAATTAAAAATTGTGAAATGACGAATATATCATTCTCTTTAAATAAAACAAAAGGAAAAAAAAAACTTAATTGCAATCATAGTCCCTTTTTTCGAAAAGCGAAAATGAGTCTCATAAAAAATGTCCCTACATTTCACTATTATTACAAAAAAAGTCCACACGTTTTGTTGTTTTGGCATTTTCACCTTTAATTACACATTTAATTCTACAAGCAATCATTTCTATCCATTTTCATCCAATTTTTCAATAAAAAGCTGTGAAATGACGAATATACCCTCCTACTAAAAAAGAAAAATTAAAGAATTAATTGCAACTATAGTCCCAATTTTTTTAAAAAGTGCACACGAGACTCAATTTAATTTATTTAAATATTAAAAAGTGTAAATGAGTCCCAAATAAATTATTAAAGAATTAAAAATTAAAAAAATATTTTTTATTTCAATAGGAATGTATATTCATTATTTCACTGTTTTTTATTAAGAAATTGGATGAAAGTTTGCACAATCAAATGTGTAATTAAGGGTGAAAATGCTAAAAAAAATAGAAGGTAGGGATATTTTTGCAATAATAATATAAGGTGTGAACATTATGTGCTAATTACCCTTTTAATAATTTATTTGGGACTTATTTGCTCTTTTCAAAAAAATTTAGGATTGTGATTGTAATTAATTTTTCTTTCTTTTTGTTTTATTTAAAGATAAGAGTATATTTGTTATTTTACAATTTTTAATTGAGAAAATGAATGAAAATAACGTAACAAAAGATGAAAATAAGAGTGAAAATGTCAAAAAAATGAAAGGTAAAAACGTTTTTCTTAATAACAGTGTAAAATGAGGATGTTATGTGCTAATTACCCCTTTTCTTTTACTAATTTTGGGCTGTGTACTTACAGCCAATACATATTTGTTTTTTTTTTTTACGAAGTCATTCAGAATACAGTTTCTACTAGAAACTCAATCTTGGTAATTAACATTTTAAATTTAGGCTGAAACGGTCCATTTGACAGGGCTAACACGACTTTGCTTTGACAGGATAATAGTGCATTGCTGATTACTCACAACTTTCATGCTCCCAAGGAAGCAAAGCCAGTTGAAATATTTCAGATTTTTAACAATGCTCTTCTGTTATTCTTGGAACTCATATATTTAATTTATACAACTATATGTTTCTTTAGCTGCTTAAAAAAAGTCAGCTAACATAACTCCAGAGCAACATAATATCTAAACAATGTAAAGTTTAAAGGTTTAGTCTAAGAAGGAAGGAAAATCTGAATAAAGCATAACTTATGAGACACCATAACGTTTTTTGCGAATTCAAGACCTCGGCGCTCCTGAAGATACTGGTACTCGGTACTGGAAAAAACTGTGTTGAAGAAAGTTCTCCCAATCCACAGCATGCTCAACAGATTTATACACGGCCATCTTCATTTTATAAGAATCTCATCTGTGAACAATTTGTCACCAAATCATACTCAACAAAGACATTGAGAAATGACAAAATTTTATGCACTTTGTCACTTACATTCAGACAAAGCTGCGGTTTGCTTCTGTATTGACTTCTACAGGCGATCCATCATGCTTCACCTTGTCATCTTCTACATTTTGTTTTATCAAACTTCCGTCTGATCCTACAGAAGATTTGGTGACCTCAAGTATCTCAGCCTGCAGCTTCTCGTACTTCTCTTTCAGCTCAGGGGAACTTACAGCCTCAGCAACAGCCTGCTTGATTTCTGCCTCTAAAGCCTGGATCTTATTTTTTGACTCAGCATCGGGTGCATTTCCAGCATTTGCCACTTCCATCTTTAGCAGATCAATTTTGTCTTTCAAACTTGAGGAATTGATAACATCTTCTATAATCATATCAGTTTCTTCATTGAGTGCATCTAGTTTTGCCTTCGCTTCTAGGGCTGAACGTGGATACACCTGCAAACCCATAGATTCAAGAATAGCTTTAAATTCTGAATCTAACTCTTTGCTCAACTGCACAAATTTTTCCTTGAGATCTTGGTTTAAATTAACAACTTCGGACACCCCTGATTTTGCAATTTCACCCTTTACTGTCTCAATCTTTTGTTTTAAATCAGGCCGATCCATGACTTCTTTGAATCTCTTATCAATTTCCACTTTCAGTTTGTCAGTGTTGGTGCTCTTTTCCGACATATTCTGAGCTTTGGATAATTCCTTCAACATATCAAGCTTATATTTCAGGCTGGAGTAATTAGGAGCTGATGGAAGATTCTTGTTAAATTCATCATTCATCTGTTCAATCTTTTCCTTCAATGCTGGTGTGAGCTGGTCTTTCAAATTTCTTGCTTTTGCAACTTCTTCTCGCAACATCACAATTTTGTCCTCCAAACCTACAGCTTTTACAGCTTCTTCATACTCGTAATCAATCTCTCTTTTCAACTTCTCTATCATCTCATTGAGACCTGGCTCTGGATGATCTGCAGACACTTTACCAGCTTTCTGAATCTGCTGTTTCAGTTTTTGAACCTCATCCCTCAACTCCACTTCTGAAGTCTTAGACACGACTATGGCTTCTTCTTTCTTTTTCATATTGACCTTCTTCTTTGGATCTATTGGAATTCCCTCTTGAAATCCACCAAGTTTACGGAACTTTTGAGCCCTATGTTTTAGCAGTTTTTCTGTGTCCATTTTTACAAGTTCCTGCAGAAATCAGACACGGCTTAGGCTTCTGATAAACACCTGCACAGTATTATGGGAAAAGAAGTAGGTGCCACTCACATCCATTGATTCAACAATTGCAGTTTTTATCTGTTGTGAAGTCCAATATGAATCAGCATGTGCACCGCCGAGAGGTTCCTAAAATGAGTCATAAATTCCAATTAACCATAAATAGTTGTACAACTTTGGAGACGACATGAAACAAATATTTCTACAGCATAAGCAATGTAATAAGGTATAAAATGCAAAGAATATTCTTCTCGGCTCTCAAAGTCCTCAGGAATCTCGAGTAATGTACTTCCGATCTTAAACACATGACATTTCATGTTCAAAACACATTTAAACATTTAGAATGTTTTCAGATTGAAATTAAAGTAAGAAAGAATATTCGGGTAATGAGATAGAGTTGTGCTAAACAATATGCAATGAATAAAATGGTGAGAGAATATTACAGGGATGATGCCGTCAGCAACTTCTAGCTTGCACAGTTCTTTAGCTGTTATCTTTAGCTTCTCAGCTGCCTGGAATGAGAGGGAAGCATATTGAGTCACAACAATTTTATCTCTTCTAGACAAAAAGTAACAGATCAGTCAAACCACCTTTGGAGAAGCTTTCGCACTCTTCCACAAGATTGCTGCACATGCCTCTGGGCTGTGCCATGGAAATTGAATGTGAATAAGAGGTTAACAAGTAAACGAAATTACATGAAATATTTTATTAAGGAAACAAAAAATTTTGCGAGAGCTCGAGAATATTATGATTGGGGAAGACTCGTGCTATGATTCGAATAATATTCAGCTAGAGAAAAGAGGTATATCCCATTAATAATAAATCCACATATTCAAAATAAAAATGTGTACGCAGTTCTGCCTGTAAGATTATTTAATCGCCTTTGTTGGTAAACGAGTCACATTATAATGATTTATTTAATTAAGTGTCAAGAGTTCACAAAGTTAATTTTTATTTTTTGGCCGCAATAGTTCTAGTCTATTCTACATTATGCGATAAAACATTTAGCTTACTAAAATTCACCACCATACTGTCACTCGTTAATACCTTTTGGCTTTAGCATGTACATGTTTCGAAAACAAGGTAATGAATGGATGACACAGAGAAGGTATGATCAAGAGGTTGGTACTGTGGATGCAATGAAGTGGATGGCTTTCTCGCAAACAAGTAATGAACTGTAAACTATACGAATTTTATATTTATTGTCAAGTTATTTCTATTTGCTGCTGATCAAAATGTGCACTCTAATAGACAATGACACTAAAATACAATAGGATACCATTGAGCCTCATTGGTCAAAAGGAAGATAGAGTGACAATGCACTTGCATTAAAATTCATTCAGGAAACAATGAAATGGTGAATGTTATGAGTCTGTGTGCAGCATTAAAGGATGATACAAACAAGACTTCTCAATGACGTAGTTGAAAGGAATTTTTTGTCATTAAAGGAACCAACCACAAGTGCAATTAAGGATTAAGAAATCCACGATCATCCAAGAGGTATGTAAACCATCAGCATAACAAGCAAGTACCTTGAACAATGTAATACTAGAGTAATAATTCTAATTGCCAATGTAAAAGCACCTGGCAACATAGAAGACTGCATTTTCAAGCATTAATAGTTTGTTGGCACAACCAATAGCCAGAGCTCCACCAGAGCCACCTTCTCCCATTACAATTGAGACAATTGGTACTTTCAGACCAAACATAGTCCTTAAGTTCTGTGCTATTGCTTCCCCCTACAGACAGTGAAACAAATGATTAACTTGAGCATTCCAGTCACTCAGGAGGATTCCACCATTGCTATACACATACTTGGCCAAGTTCCTCGGATTTAAGGTCAGCATATGCCCCCGGAGTGTCAATGAAAGTAATAATTGGAAATCCATGGTGATCTGCATAGTACATCATGCGCAGTGCCTTCCGATAACTATTGGAAACAATACACGCAGTTTAGCACGGGATAAATGCATTTTCTCATTTTATAGCTTAACACATTGTGGCGAAATGGAAGTTTCCATATCAACAAATGCATGAATGCACCTGCGTCAAATGGTTATTCCTAAGCAACTAGGGCATAAGGGGCGTTTTTCAATATGTACAACTTCATCTAGAATTTAAAATACAACAAACAACTTGTTTCCTAAATGTATACCCATGGGGAGTAGGCATCCCAAAGTTGCGCTGAATATTCTCCTTTGTATTTCGTCCCTTCTGATGGCCCATGAACATGTAACTCCTACCATTAATTGTACCAAGACCAGTGACCACAGCAGGATCATCATATCCAGCTCTATCACCATGGAGCTCTACAAACTGGACAGTTGGTAATGAAAAGGTTTGTTATGATATGAAGATCTCTCATCCCATCATAAGTGGTTTTCTACTAATAATAAATTATTGTTTACCTGATTATAAATGACGAATATATGGGATGTAGAAGGTAAAAACTAAAATTTTAAAGAGCTAAAATTGCAAATTGAATGTCAGACTAGAGAAGCTACCAGACCTTCTCAGTAATATTGAAGACATGATCAAGAAACGTTGGCCTATTAGGATGCCGTGCAATGTTCACACGCTGTATAGGAGTCAAATGCGTGTACAGATCTTTCAGTGCCTGCAATTAAACGAATGAATAGATATGTAAAATCAAAGTTTCAGATATGATAATATGAAAATTGAAGTTACAACTTGCATTTGTAAGTTTTGCCTTTAAATTAGGAAGATTGTATTGAAATAGCAGAAAAGTCAGTACAAAACACAGGTAGCAACTATTGTGCTTGTTAAAGAAAAGTAAGATGGGAATGTAATTTGGTTGCATGTATGATTGGCTAAACCTGTTGATATTTATTCTCTAGAGAAATTATTTGATCACTGAAGTCCAGCCCAGTTTCGTTTGCCATTTTTTGCACCTGTAATTATTAAAAGAAAAAAAAATTACATTTTCTGTACCAACAAGTTTCCATAAACAAAACACATACTCAAGTTTAAATGGTTCTTACATCAACAATTTTCTTCTGCAGATCCATAAGAGGCTTTTCAAAATCCAAGGTCACTGGCTTCGGCTTCTCTTTCAAAGGCTTGAAAGGTGAGAGATGGCTGAGGACTCCACCCTTCACATTCAGATCAGGATCCTCTGGCCATGGATATTCGTGCTTTTTCACTTTCCTAACCTTTGCAGAGACAGCAAAGTCTCTCCGTTTTGCTCCCAGTTGAGCCTTTCCAAGTGCTTTTAGGGGTACACCACAAACAGAATTACTAGAACTCTTAAGAAGATCTGAAGCAGAGCGTTTGGAAGCCAAATTTCCAGTGAATGACACTGGAGATTGGGTAATTGAAGCCATTTTTCCACTTGTGCAAGCAGATTATCCGTGTAGTGAATCCTTTTTCAGCCAAAAATAGGAAATGATTTAATGAGTAATTGAATTACCAAAAAGAAAAATCAAAGAGAAAAAAGGAAGAAGCATTAAAGGAATTTGAGCATTAAATTTCAGAAAATGAATCTTTTAGTAGCTAAGGCAAGCAGTAAGCATATATCACATACTGGAGACAGAAATAATGTTAAACGCTAAAGAGATATATCAATTATCTGCTTCCTATTAAATGCATCTAAAAAATCAAGACAAAATTAAATTAATAAACAGAGATATTGGAAATACGATGAAGCAAAGTTTGAAGCATAAACCTCTGAAGTTGGGACCAAAAGATGAGTGAAAAGTAAAATATCAGAATATACAAGGATTGCTTTTACACAGGAATAGCATAACAAAACAACAGTTATGACTCAATTCATAAAATGGTATCTCTTCTTTAACAAACAAACTGACAACGAATACAATACATCGCCGACTATGGTCCAAATTTTAGCTCAACTACTGATTAATATACTTTTGGATAACCTTCACTGATGGAGTTGAATAGATAGGAAAATTCATAAGCATAGCGCACGTTCACTTTCTCGTCACTAATATTTTATAAGATGTTTCAGCTATTAAACAGAGCAACAAACAGAACAGGACCAGCTTTCGCCATGCAGGAGAGGTAAATTTTCAATTATTACCCCAAGAAACAAACAGATAACTTAATACAGTAATCAAATATATAAAAGTATAACGAAATTTATAAAATCAAATATCAAGTAGCCAAAACAAAAACAGATATTAACAGTATACACAGCTCCAAGAAAACGGGAGAAAGAAATGACTCGATATAGCTTGATTTTCCATTAAAAAGGATCATAGTTTTAGTCAGACAACATCAGATATTACAGTGTACGCGAAATAATGATAATAACAGGACTATTTAGCTAATTCAACCAAGCAGTGCGCACCTCTAATTAGGAAAGATTAAAAGCATAATTCCTCAAATTAAATTCAGATTCCAATTAACAAACCGAAGGTATTCATACATCCAGCACACTAATCCGATTCTCAAAAGTATAACACACCTGCAATCAAAGACGAATCGGAGATATTCAAATCGGAATGAGAGATCTGGATACTCAATTGAAGGAGTTGAAGAGTGCGTGGTTTGAGAGAGAGAGAGAGATTATGAAGGAAGAAGTGAGAGAAGGAGCATCGAGAAGATCGTCAGAGAGAGTGTAGCTTGTTTGTAAGTTCAAAATACTTCAAATATTATATTTCGATACTCTCTATGCTACAGGTGAAAGAGAAACCTAACTCTCCAGTGTTTAATGAGTTTGAGCCAGCCAACCTTTTTCGGTTTCGCCGTTAAACGAAAACGGGTCCAGACTTGTCAACCCTGATCCGGAACTGATTGTCACGCGAGAGTTTACCGCCTGCGCACGTGTCAAGCTCGATGGATTTTATGCTTATCTTCCTAGGCTCCACGTCCGCACTACCTTGTCTTATTAATCCATTCTTTCCTTCCGTTTCGGATCATGCTACATGTATATCATATTTGACATGAGAATTTATATAATATTACGTAATATTTTATCAATTAACAGTTTAAAACACAATCATCTCTTCCATCCAATCACTTCCCGCCATATATCTTCCAGGCATTGCTTCTGAACGTTTTCTTCTGACAAATATTAATTATTCTCTTTTTACTGTAAACACAAAGAATCTTGCTGACATGTACGGATTTATATAAAAGTTTACATAAAGGATTACATAATAGCACATGACATTATATTTTTGTCAGTTTAAAACACAATCAACTTTTTTATTCAATATTTTTCATCTATATCATTTTATGAAATTTCTTATGTAACATTTTCATGTACAACATATTCATTTTATAAATCCTAAAGAAAATTATAGTAATTAAGTCATTGTTTAAGTCAAAATCAACAATTAATTTTACCACATATTTTATAGAATCTACAACTTTTCAACCGCACATTTCAACAATTTTTATCCAAAACTATTAAAATTTGACTTTAATCCCTATCATACAAGGGCTTAGTCAACATTTTGGCTAATAAAAAATAATTTCATTTTTTATCGCTGCTTAAATCAATTGAAATCGACTTGATGCAGGATTAATAAAAAAAAAAATTAATAGGAAGGCTTTTTCTCCCAAATGTCTCATTCGCTTGTAGAAATAATTTTTATCTACTAAAATAGTAAAAAATAAAAATAAAAAATGATAATATCAATAATTTTAACATGTTTATAAACACATACCAAACATATACTAACAAATTAATATGTAGTAATTTTGGAAGAGATTCTTCATTGGATTTTGTTATTTGTACGTAAAGGGTTACATAATATGATGTGGAGGAAAAAAATTTGGTAAAAAAGTTGACTGTATTTTAAACTAACAAATGATGGAGTGCAACAAGATCCTTTTCATTTGTTGTAAAAATATAAGAGTTTTGCTACTAGTACACGGGGATTGACACCCCTGTGTATGGCCCCCTCACACAAAATAGGTGGGTTCACGTCCAATAAAAAATTCGTGGACCCCCTTATTGTTGAGAGGATCTGTGCACCGAAGTGTCACAAATAAAACCCCAAAAAAAATGATGAATGAAGCTATTTCGACATCCATTTTTTACATCTTAGTTGACATCCAATTATGTGTAAAAAATTTGATCATTGATTTGAATAGGTGTTATTCCAATAAATGGTAGATTGACATTATGAAACTCCACTTATTTAATCTCTATAATTTACAAGAGTAATATTTTTTTGGAAAACACAGAACAAATTCACTAGGTCTTAACCTCCTTCTGTAAATTTTTTATTTTATTTTTTCTAATGGCGTTTGGTTAATAGATTTGTAAAGTAGAAAAATAATAGGGATAATTGCAGCAGCGATACCAAACTCTTCATTTAATAGCAGACTTTACCCAAACCTTTTATTTGTGCTACTCACGGTACCAAATCTTTCAAAATATTGCACCTGAAATACAAATGAATGGTTTCTGTTAGTTTGACCGTTAGTTGACCAAAAAATTTACATTGACAATAACTATGACTAATTTTAAAACGTAGAAATGGTAACTTTACATTTTTTATAATAAAATAACTAAAATCAAATAATTAAAATTAAAAACTCATTTCCCACATTCTTCTCCATCCACCCCACACATACCCACCTCACCCTAAATCCTCAAACTCCAAATTTGATTTTCGAATTCCCCCAGAAAAATCTCAGAGATGAGAAATTGGCAAATCTTGGTGAGAAAAAGGTGATAACAAGTTGATGAAATAATCCCCTATTTGGTGGATGCAATCTATAACTCAATATTTGCTCTCAACTTTTCGAAGATCCCTATTGTTGTGATTGAAATTGAGTGGCCTTGGTTTGGTGGTGCCAATGTACCTTATGCCACTATAAAAAAATGCAGACGTATTTAGCAGTAACTTGATTCGACGTGTTTCAAATGATTCTGACCCACTTAGTCAACCCGACAACCAATAAATACATACATATATGAGTTGTTCAATGAAGATAAAAGGCGTGGGTACGTCTCAGAGAGGAATTGTGGTGTCCTTTTTATTAACAACAAAGCTATCTATTCAATTAGTTTGAGTAATTCAGAAACTCTCCATGCAAATTCATCAACGATTTTTTGTATCGCAAGACAAGGTACAGATGTGGATTCACTGAAAAAGTGAAGTTCATTGGGCTTACGAACCTGGCTAATCTAATTGCAGAGCTATTCAACAAGGGCAGCCTTGCTATTTACCCGATACTTGGCAAAATCATGCTTCTTATGCTTACAACAATTACTATAAAAAATGCACAGATTTTTCTTCTTTTTACTCCTGTTCCTAGTGATTTTTCTCTATATTTATAATGATATGAATCGAGATATTTAAAATGTTAATGCATATCCAGCGACCATTTTCTACTCATCTCGTTTTCATGGTCTTGCACTAATCACATATTTGGGGTTTGCTGGTTTGGGGTGGGGTTGGTACGTGGAGTAAAATGGAGAAGAAGAAGGTGAAACTGAGTTTTTAATTTTAATTATTTGATTTTAGTTATTTTAGTATAAAAAATGTAATGTTACCATTTTAGTCATTTAAAATTAGTCAAAATTATTATTAGTGTCAATTATTTCGTAAACTAATGGTCAAATTAACATAACCATCTATTTGGATTTCAACTGCCACATTTTGAAGGTTTGGTATTGTGTGTGACACAAATAAAAGGTTTGGACAAAGTCTGCTACTAAATGAAATGTTTGATACAACTGCTGCAGAATAATATATGAAATCGTGAAAATTTGTACTCATTTTAAGAATCTGCTTAACTGGCGAGCTTACAGATGGAAGAGTAAACAAGAAACCTCACCAACCTTCCACCGCCCGCGGACCCTATTTGCTACTTTATTATCTATATTTGAAAAAGAAAAAGCATTTTCAAGCTTTTAAGCTGTAACTTGAGAATCGCTTACCCCACATGTCAACGAATACCCCACACAAACAGTGGTACAGTTACTGAGTTACAAGCCCAATGGTGTATTCATAGCTTTACAGGACAAACTGATCTTTACTTCCCTGCAAAGTATAGAAAGATAAATTATTTTCCAACTATATAATTAAACAGGTTTGTGGGTTCTGTTTGTTTCCGAGTTCTTGAAAATGGGTTCATCAGATCGGTTGTTTTCCAGGCAGAGAACTGTTCATCAAATCCTTGGAGGAGGACTTGGTAAGTCACATCTGAAATGCTCATTTCTCAATCTAGTTTTTCACTTCATCAATGTAATCTGTGTATTTACTGAATCATAATTCTCAACCAGTCATCTCTTCGAAGTAAAAATTTAAGTTTTTTGGACCCAGCTCAACACAAAATTCTTCATAAACTGGTGGCGGGATGCGTTGGATTTTAATATCGCGTTGAACTTATTTAATATGCACGAGAAGTAAAGAATCATTCTTTATTTTCAATGGTCTTATGACTTGTTAAATAAGAACCTTAATGATTTAGGAAAATTTGGTAATGCCAGTAACATTAGAAATAATAAAATTCAATTTCTGAGGCTGCTGAATTGAAACAGCTGCAGATGTGATGCTATGGAGGCAAAAAAATCTGACAGCAGGAATTTTAGTGGTGACTTTGGCTGCTTGGGTGGTGTTTGAGATATCTGGTTATACACTGCTTTCATTATCCTCAAGTGTGTTCTTACTCCTCTTCACCATTCTTTTTCTTTGGGCAAAATCAGCAGCAATTTTAAACAGGTTACATATCGTTTCCGGCTTCTATTTTCCTATATAAACATGTTTTGATGTTGATTGATAATATATATAGATTGTGTGAACACTTTTCTCCTCGACCGCAAACTTTAAAGACTTGAAGTGTATATTGATTTAGAGATATAATGAGTATTATATGCTTGTACTACGTAAGAGAATTTTTGAGAGGGCCATTTTCTTTGCGAGAGACAGACACTCGATCCCAATGTGATCTTCTTACTCATAGTGGAAATCTGCAGCAACGAATGTATTTTTTTATTTTATTTTTTCTAAGTTCTAGCTACAATTCCAGACCTAAGCACGTTCGAACTGTAATCACCTGGACAAGGACAATTTGGCAAAGAAAAGCTCCTCGAATAAAGGACAGAATTTAGACAAATACAGATCAAACTAAAAATCTTAAGCATAACAATGTTCTAACTATTAGAGGGGTGATACGTTTTGTAACATCTAGTTTTAGACAAACTGTTGTTCTGCTTGTTTGATTATTCAGTAAATGATTTGAAGCAGACCTTCTCCACCTATACCACATTTGCATATCTCAGAAGAAGTCATAAATGAAGCAGCAACGCTCATTCGTTATCACATAAATGCCTTGCTATCCATTTTTGAGGATATTGCCCTTGGTCGGGACTCGGAAATGTTCATAAAAGTGGCTCTAAGTCTTTTGCTGATATCTGTAATTGGGAGTGTCACTGATTTCCTCACATTGGGCTACACCAGTAAGTTTCATGGTCTCGTGATTTCAATTTAAGCTATCAAAGCCCTCTATATCATGTTTTATACGCAATATTAGATCACATTGGGCAGTACAAGTTTTTATACATGTAATGTTTCTTAAATTTCTCGTGTTCTAGGCAAATATGCATTTCCCTTTTCATTAGCCATTTTCTTCCTGGTATTGTGGCAGGCCTGTTTATTGTTCTTACAGTTCCAGCACTTTATGAAAGATATGAAGACTGTATTGACACATATGCTCTAAAGAGCTACAGAAAACTGCAACTGTTGTACATAAGATTTGATGCAGTGTGTATCAGCAAGGTTCGGAAATGGATTTTGGAGGCAAAGAAGTTTAGATGATGATACATTTTCTTTGTTTCTATATTCTTTTCTTTTTGGCTCACACATTTTCTCCTGTTTGTCGATTTTGTAAACACAATATCTTCAGTTTACGTTAGCCCCATAGAAGGTGAAAACAAGAAACAGTATTGCTCTCGACTACATAAACCATCAATTGGTTTCTATTTTTCATAACCAAGAACAAAACAATCTAAGAGAAGGAACAGATTCAATCAAGATAGTCTCACTTCCGATTTGGGATTTCGTCTGACTCATAGGACTCATAGGATCATTTGGATGAAATGAAAGGAGGGTTCATGCTTGTGTATTGAAAGTAACATGTTCTCTCATCCTCGATTGCTGGAAGAGACGAAGATAGAAACCCGTTTTAGAGAGAAAAGGAGGATTTTCCCCCAAACCTAGAGAGTGGAATGAATGAAAGCCACTTGGGGGGAATTTGAAATCCGGACGTCACGTTTCCTGGGATCAAACTTGTCAAATTCACTAAATAACATAACAATTTATTGTAAGCATATGGAGGGAGAGAAGTCCTTGTCCTGATATTGAAAAAATTGTCCTTGTCCTGATATTGAAAAAATTAAGGAAAATCAGAAAAGCTTCTGTTTCCGTAAAGTAACATTCATTACTCTAGCAAGTTAGCATTATTAATTGCAAAAAATGGCAGCTGAAGATAAATTATTTCAGCCATATGGAGTCTAACAGCTGCAGATTATGTTTAGTATAACGAGGCATTCAGAAAAGGCCTTGTGCTCTGTTCTTTTTGCTTTTATGATGACTTTAAACTTCTAAAAAACTTCTTAGCCTGCGTCAACATGTTTAATGTTTGGTGAAAGAGCACGATGAAATCAAAAATTTTGTTTTTTGAAGGAAGATTACAGCATATTCATACCTGCTCCAGCGTTAGAAACATTATCACATTCCAAGATCCTAGCCTTCCAGAGTTGGGAATAAAGCCTTTATAGAAGGCTTAAGGTCCCTGCATAGCGGGAGATTCAACAATTTAAATGCATCTCAAAGTCATGCAAAATAGCGGATAACACAGAATTCCATCAGTTGTTCATAAAGTGCGCGTATGAACAAGTTCAAGTGGTTTTTTCTTTTGTTAGTCTATTTGTCATCAGATAACTTTAAGCCCATGTTTGTCTACCATTATTCCAAAAAATTGTTTGCTTCTGTAAGATTCTCCAATATATATTCGCCCAATAAAATATTCTACACACAAACCAATAAAATTACTTTAATTTTCATCCACACACACTTCAAAAAATACTACTTTCAATAGTGCATACTATGTAGTAGTAGCAAGCAGTTCCTTCCCAGATCCAGAAGCTTGAGCAATATTCATCACTCTATTTTTCTCCCATTAATGGGAGATANAGTCTATTTGTCATCAGATAACTTTAAGCCCATGTTTGTCTACCATTATTCCAAAAAATTGTTTGCTTCTGTAAGATTCTCCAATATATATTCGCCCAATAAAATATTCTACACACAAACCAATAAAATTACTTTAATTTTCATCCACACACACTTCAAAAAATACTACTTTCAATAGTGCATACTATGTAGTAGTAGCAAGCAGTTCCTTCCCAGATCCAGAAGCTTGAGCAATATTCATCACTCTATTTTTCTCCCATTAATGGGAGATAAATACACCCTAAAATGCAAAACAAACCTCTCCTATTCAACAGAAACAATTCCAAAATGCAGATGTGAGCATGCAGGAGTATGAAAGAGGAGAGCCGAGTGTGAGAGAACAACACAGATTGGTAATTTTAGAAAGCCAAAATGATACAAGAAAATATTAATATAAAAGCAAAAAGATCAATTTCAAACAAGTTGCAAGAATGATAGCCATTAACCAAGTTGGCTTCTAATAACAAGTTGCCTCAGGACTCGTTTGAATCCAAGC
>CAIGRK010018898.1:0-12685 GCA_903798315.1 Fraxinus greggii | reverse complement strand
GCTAGGACTTCGCTTCGTCACAACTTTTCTCAAAGTTGCCAACACCTATCACTTCGTCCTTTAGCTAGGATTTCTCTTCGCCGCAACTTTTCTCAAAGTTGCCAACACATATCACTTCGTCCTCAACTAGGACTTTGCTTCACCTATCACTTCATCCTTCAGCTAGTACTTCATTTCGCCGTAACTTTTCCCAAAGTTGTCAACACCTATCACTTCATCACTTCGTCCTTCAGCTAGAATTTCGCTTCACCGCAACTTTTCTCAAAGTTGCCAATACCTATCACTTCGTCCTTCAGCTAGGAATGTTTTGCAACTACTTCTCCCAGTCACTCAATGCTTTGTCCTTCCATCAGGACTTCGCTTCTGCATACCCCTTGTCTCATCTACAACTAGCGCATACACCCCGTAGAATGACACAATACAATCGTCTACACAAAGTCCATGCATTATATAAATATCCATAACGGACTTGAGGGACTGTTGTTACGGGCATTCTGAGGCCCTCCACCTCGTCCATCTACCTCATCCGTCACGTATTGGCTGAACTGATCAGGTGTTACCATGTGGCGACGAACTGAATCCATATTGGACGAACTAATTCCATAACTTCGAATTGAAACACTAGTGCCCCACCTTGTAGAAGAACCGAATTCATCCGCCATTCCCGATGGATGCAAGGTCGTTCTCCGCATTCGTTGCGCCTCACAATCCACCTCGCCACACCTCTACCAAGATCTTTTATGAGATCTATCCAAAGTCAAGTTCCTGACTGATTGATGGGATGTGTGGCGGGCTATAAATGGTCAACTCAGTTGCTATGACAGAAATCATTTAATGCACATCAGCATATGGATTGACGACTGACGCCAATGGAAAGATGACTCATCCGGGATCTGAAGCCACGTGTCTCCCATCCAACGATTTTCCTCTTCCTTTCTCTCGTATAAATACCCACCCCCACACAATGGTAAGATGGGGGTTCCCAATTCTAAATCTTTGGATTCTAGTATTTTAACTCCAAAAAGTCTTACATAATATTTACAGACATTCTCAACCATGTCCCGGTGACCACTTCATCGTCGGGCACCACTTTCCGATTAACTGAAATACTGACTTGACCGTCGAGTGCTCGCAGCCGCTTTCACCCCATCGAAAAAGGCCACGAGTGACTAACGGCGTGCTACTGTGCGCAGGGAAGAGCGTACGTGGAGTATTATTCTGTTGGCCATGCGTCGATCCATTTTTCGAGGTCAACAGAACTGATAAACGTTTACTGGCTAGAGGTTCGTAGAAAATTTGACGCAGCAGACATATTTGTTGTGATAATGAAAGATCCTGATAAACTAATATATAAAGGCTTGGACTACTCTTCTTTATAAAATTGACATTTTATGTTGAAACCTCAAATTTTAATATGATCAACATCATTCAAACATTCTAAACCAACATACTCTAACAATGGGACATGTGGTTTCCAAAAAGTAGTTCTTGTAGTAAACAATGAATAATCATCCCCCTCAATCCTTGAGTTTGTTCTTTCGGTATAAAGTGAGAGATCGACCGCCATAGAGCTTTCTTGATCTGGTCTAGATCTTTTAGGGCACGTGAACCAAAGGAACATCGTTTTGTGTTGACCACATATGAGTTATTACAACTACAAGTTGATGCTTCATGTGGCCGCCACATGAATGTTGAAAGCCAAGTTCAAATCTCATAGGCAAAAATTTGGCACGTGTCAGTTTTATTAAAAGTAAAAGGAATTTACTCCCCACATCAAGAGGTGTTTTGAAGATAAATTTTAACTTATACTTTCAGATGAGCTGGTTCGATATCAATTTTCATAACAAGTCTTCAAATATGATTTCTATCCAAGCCATGCACCATGAATACTCAAAAATGCAATTAAAGAGATTTCTAGCCAGGTGTCTAGGTAACATATAGAAACTTAAAGTTTCAATTTTTTTATTTCAAAAAATAATCTCAATGTTTTGGAAATACCCCTTGTAAAATATTTATACACTTGTTAAAGTGAGGAAATGATTCCTCACATCAACACTCAATCTGGCATTGCACCTCTGTCAGCAGTAGAAAACGCAATAATACAATTAAAATCAAACAGCTAAACGAAAAGCCAGTCTCAAAGGATAGACAAACAAATTATCCCTTCCATCAATTTCAATCCTAATTAGACCACACACGTATGGCAACTAAGTTCAGAAACAGGAATTTATTTAGCATGGTGCTCCACAAACCAGTCTTTCTGTGTTGAGTATACTATTCTCCATCAGTTTCTATAGAAGGCCATCCTCGATCAGCTTGTGACTTCACAAATTCAGCTAAAAGTTTAATCTCGTCTTCTTGTAATCGAGGTCCAAATGTGCATTGACCTCTAGGAGTGCATTTCTCACCAAAACCCTGCAGAAACAGGATGGTCTGTGTTCATCCAAGGTCCACACTTCATATAAGCTTTTCATTATTAAGAAATAAGAAACTTACTGGCATTCTTCCCTTTCCGTAGTAGGTTACTCGATATATTTCCTCTTCTTTATCAACTCCATTTCTGCACCACGAAGAAATCATAGTGGAGGTCATTTTCCCTTTGTTTGTGATCACGGTAAGAATATATAAATGGTAGACAAATGGCCATAAAAATGATGGCAAAATTCAACATTGAATATGTAATTCACCTTTCTAGATCTTTCAAGAAAAGCGTCGCCCCCTGAAAGATGATTTGTCAAAGACAAGCAAAGTTTGATCTGAGGTTTTAGATGAGTATGTATAACCTAATAGCAGGTGAACTCACAGGCTGTATTATGTTTCCTCCACTGTCATGGCATCCAATGCAAGCCCGACGAAACAAGGTGGCTCCTTTTTGAGTGTCTATTGTTTGGCCAAGTGATACTGCATCATTTCAGCTCAATAACCAATTTGGTCCCAAGGTAAGGGATAAAGAGTTATGCCACCAACCATGAAAAGAGAAATTACAACTAGAACTCTTATGAATTGAGAACTTAACATTTCTAATACAGCTCGTTGATTGATAGACAATAGAATCGACATACCATTGGATGGCCAATAAAAAGAGCACTGAATAGTTGAGACTTTTCCAGCTAAAATAACACAGATTATTCTATCAATTTTACCCAAGTAAAAAGTCATATAGCATGTGCAATTTAACTAAGCTCCTCTTCCACGCGTTAATAAGAGATTATATTCTACAAGTGAGTAAAAATGTAAAATATCATAGTTTAACTAATAAATGGTCCTTTTAAAGGTCTTTTGGGTTTATCTTCATATATTTCTTTTAGAAATTGGTACTCTTGGCCACAAGGCATTTGAGGAAATCATGCAAGGGGTCTTGTAAAGTTTTATACATCAGCTTTAGCCCTCAGTATACTTGGCAAGTATTCCTCGATAACTATGCTGAAAAAGGCTGAATCAATTTATCTGTTTGATCGTTTCAATATGTTATTCAAAATCATGTTCCTAAAAACACTTTTATCCCTATCGTGTCTGCCTCACAGAATTGAAGTCGAAACAAGTAACAAAACTGATTTTTAGCAACACGGGCTTGGTAGACTGAAAATACATCAAGGTTCAGGTGCAAGGGTGTGAGTTGAAGGTGTCTTGGTTTTCCATCATTTAACTCAAAATGGTTGTGGAAAACACTGGTTCATTTCACAGGAAACTGATGATTAACCGTTTAAAGATAACTAGAGAATTGGATATTCAGATCTCTGAATTTGTAGTTGAAAAGGACAACACAAGTCCTATAATATAGCAACACTTCTAAGAAACTAGCAGATCAAACGTGTGATCTTATAGCACTAGAATTATCTACACTATATCAACAAGCATTTTTGGAAATTTCGTAACAATTTCATATTTGTAATTCCACTCTAAAGTTTCAGACTGCAATCTAAAGTTAAATTCCAGAAGTACCATGTAAATGCAATCCCAATCTGTAAGCCGGAAGCTAGTCTCTCCCTTATCCCAATAATTTTTTCTCAATTTCATTGTGCGTTTCAAGGTTGGAATTGATAAATGCCCTCCAAAGTCTAAACATTGATGTTTGGGATCTGTGAGATAGTGCATGGAGCTCAGAAATCAAGTTTGGAGCTCATAATTCAATTCCCTCAATAATTTGCCTCTATTGAACATCAACTTTGCTCATGTCCCTGTAATTTTTGTCCCGTACCTGGGGTGTTGTAGAGAGGAGATAATGATACAATTGCAGCCATGAGTGGTGGCATCAAGCATTTCAGGAACTTCCTCTCTTCATGCTGCATTTTGTCCACGGGCTTATATCCTTCTCCGCTCTTATCCATCTTCTGCCGAAATTGCTACAAAAATACAAAAATTACTCAGGTTGCAGAATTCAAATGAAGATTGGAAGATTAATCACGCAGAAACACAGAAGTAGCGGGGAGGGAAGGATGAACCTGCGGTGACAGGAAGCAACTCTTAGCGCAACTAGGCAATACTGAGAGAAGCTGCATTTTCTCTCAATTTCACAGAGGGATGAAGGTATGAGCGAGTGCCGAGTCTTTAAATTTTGGGAGTCTGCCTAATGTTTCTTGGGGACTAAATTTGCAATTTACCCAAATTGTAATTAAGCTAACTGATTATTCAAGGTATCAACTTTAATCTTCTAATCAATTTGTCGTCTTCTTCAGCAAAAGTTATCAACCCTAATCTCCAATTCTCTCTACGATTTCGTGTAAATCGTATAAATGCAAGTTAAACTTCAAGGAAGAGTATTATTTTCCATATATTTACTCCTCTCTCAAACCTCCCATTCCTTACATTTCCGTAAATAATTACCAAAAAAATAAAATAAAATCAAACTTCAAAGTGTAGCAAAAAATTGCAGAATTAATTGATCTAGGGTTTGATTCTTGATTTGAAGAGAGGAAATTTCAGCACATATATATCAAAAGTTATTTGTACAACCCTCGTTGATTTTAAAAACAATTTTTAAAATGAAAGAACGTAATGATGCCAAATGTGACGTTGTTAATCAAAGTTGTACAAGTAGCATGATTCTATGGAAAAAATGGGTTATGTAGACAGATGGCTGCATTCCGGCCCCCTATAGAAAATTTTGCCCACCTACTTGACAGATGCAGTGTAGGCAACAGATGATTGAGTGTAAAAATTGGCTGTTTTTTAAACGGTCCAATGATATCGTTGGTCTCAAAACGTAACAAACCAAGTTTATACAAAACGTTAAGAAGCTCAAAAAATGCAGAAAATTTTAAAAAACACAAGGACACGAGAATTGTTTTGCCCCTAAAAGGGCCCAGATGTTCAGTCTATTGACCTAATCACCCGTTGAGCATTTGTTAAGAGATATTGTCACAGATCCACTAATATCAACCACGAAATCATATAGAAATGTCAACTTCTTTCTAGCCTCTCTATATACAAATCAGTAACCAAAACACTCAGAAATCTCTCAAAGATTGTACTAAACAACCCCCATTCTTACCAAAAGAAAAGAGCTTACAACACAAAGATCAAAAGTTATAGATTTTCGAAAAAACCTTAACCCACAGAGAGAAAATAAACTTTTTTTAGAAACAATGCAAAAGATGAATGAAAAACCAAGTGTAATATCTATCCACATCAACCGGTTCAAATCCAAGGTCGGGATTCAACCATGTATACGGCAGACCACACTAGCATAAGGAAGATTTTCCATTCTTCTCTATTCATCATCAATTTTAGGTGACTGATCACTAGACATTTTAAAGTGATTAGCAATGGGCAATAAAATATGTTTACACTCAAGCATAGAAAATTTCCCCAAGTATTTTCTTCACATAGGAACATTATTTCAAAACTAAGATGCAATTATTTCTACCCCTTTCTATTTTCATTCCAAGAATCCTTTTAACTTAACCTAAATTTTTCATTTCAATTTTGATTTAACAAAATATATTTCAGATTTATTATGGCAAGCAAGTAAAATGTCATCAACATATAATAATAAGTAAACAAATTCAGGTCCACCTGACCCTTTATTGAAGAAACAAGAGTCATAATTGCTTTTAACAAAATCCAAAGTCTGCACATAAGAATTAAATTTTATATACCATTGCCTGGGGGTTTGTTTTAGCCCATAAAAAGACTTTTTCAATAAGTAAACCCTTTTAGTTTTTGAATTGACCTCATACCCCATAGGTTGATTCATATATATATCAACTAATCAAGATCACTATTAGGAAATGTTGTTTTAACATCAAGTTGTTTTAATTCCTAGTCAAAGTGTGCAGTTAAGACTAACAAAATTCTGATAAAGGTATACTTTGCAACCGGTGAAAAAAAAATTCTTTGTAGTCCACTCATTAATTTTGAGTGAATCCTTTTGCCACTAATTTGACTTTATATCTCTTATTTTCTGTATTAGAATCTCCTTGTTTGATTTTAAAAATCCACTTACATTTTACTACCTTTTTATCTTTAGGTCTGTTATCTAAATCCCAAGTTTTATTCTTAATCAAAGAGTCCAATTCTTCATTCATTGCTTTCCAGAACTTAGAATCTGGGCAGTTAACAACTTCTTTAAATGTAGTAGGTTCACAATTCAAGGAGTCTAATTCAGAGAATAGAGTCACAAAAGCATCATTACTAAATCTAGTTGAAATTATTTTGTTCATTCTTTCTCTATCTCTTGTAAGTTGATAATCAGCAAGAGATGAGTTAATAGATTCAGTTTCAATTTCTGATTCAGTTTGATCATGATTTATTTCATATTGAGTCTTCTTCACCACAATCAATTCATCTTGATTTTCAACATTTTCAATTTGAATTTTCAAAATAGTCCCTTTAACAGGTGCAACTTCATTAGATTTCAAGTATGATAAGTTATTCCAAACCATGTCATTTTCATTACATTTTTGCTAATAATCACCTTAAAACCATTTTAACATTTGACCCAAAGTCTATAACATTTAGTTTCCTCTCCATAGTCCAGAAAAACACATTTTAAGGATCTATGTTCAAGTTTACCTTCACTTTGATGATAGTAGACTGTACATCCCAAAACTTTAAGTATACTATTTTCTGGTATCTTTCCCGACCAAAGTTTTTCTCTCCAGAAGAAATTTGGTAGACCAAAACTGTACACCATATATCTGACATTTTCAATAAGGTCCTATTCATCTTCTCATCAACACAATTTTGCTGAGGAGTGTATGTTATAGTACTATGTTTTAAGATTCCACTCTCTTTACAAAAAGAATCAAATTCAAAGTTACAAAATTCAAGTCCATTGTTAGTTCTAAGTGATTTGATTTTTTTGTTTGTTTGATCCTCTATCATCAATTTCCATTGTTTGAAAGTTCGAAAAATTCCATATTTTTGTCTTAAAAGAAAAGTCCATATTTTCCTTGAAAAAGCATCTACTATTAGTAGAAAGAACTTGATCTATTTAAGGTATTTACAGAAGTTGGACCCCATAGTCACCATGTAAATAGTTCATAATAGAAGTGGATTTATGAACTCCAATTTTGAAAGGTAATCTTTTCTATTTTTCAATTATACAGTCTTCACAAAAATCTAGCTTTTCAATATTATCATTTCCAAAACATCCAATTTTACTTAAGAAAAAGTCCCTTTTCAGAAATGTGTCAAATCTTTTGTGTCAGATTAAAGACTTACTAGAGGTAAAATTTATAGCTATAGAGCAGTAACCTACTAAAGGTTCAGCATACACAGCGTAAATTCCATTTACCTTAGAAGAGGAGATAACTTTTTTGTTATCATAATTCAGTTTTATAAGATCATTTTAAATCAATATATTGTATATTTCATCTAATTCTCTCAGAGATTAGAATTCTTTTAATTTCAAGCACATATCTGGTATTGTTTAACTCAAGTATATAATTGTTGTTTAACAACAGTTTCAATTTTCTAGTTCCTTTATTTTAACAACTCGTGTTATCTTCCATCTGAATTTGTCCTCCATCGAGCTCAACAAATTCAGAAAACCATCTTTAATGGGGACACATGTGGAAAGTACAGCCTAAATCAAGGACCCACTTATTAGGATCTCTTCTGAGTGTACAAACAAGAACAACGCCCTGAATATCAGGATCATTCTTGCAGGCAATAGCCGCAGATCCATCTAAATCATTTCTTTCTTTCATATCAGAAATTCTCTTGAAACAATCATTTATAGATGTCCTATTTTTCCACAATATTAACACTTCCTAACTTGATTCTTGGTTTCACTTGATTTTTATTTCTATCTTTGAATTGCTGCATCAGGGGGAAATTACACAGATTATTCTTCTTACTTTGGTTTTTTTTTTCTTTTATGTGTAACCCTTCACCAATTTTAGGATCTTTGAACTCAGTTTTTAGTTCAAGTTCTTTATTCCTTAATCCAAAAATTATGATATCAACAGTATGATCTTCTCTCCAATATTCTAAATCATTTCTGGTGTCCTTGTATTTATCACTTAGTGAATTCAACAGGCCAACAATTTGTTGGTCATCAAAAATTTTATCATCACAGTTAGCTAAATCTTGAATTAATTTTGTGTATTTGTCAATGCTTTTCTTCTATGTTGTGAGATGAGTCAAATCTAAAGTTATAGAACTGCCTTAAAAGGTAATTCTTATTAGGCATAGTTTTAGTTAGGTACAAAGTTCCTAACTTAGCCCTTATGGTCTAGGTATTAGTGGTTTCACCAACTTTCCTAATCACACTATTAGACAAGTGACGAAATATGGAACCCTAGGCAATTTCATCTAGTTCTTGCCTCCTATAGGTACGAATCTCAACAGCACATCTCTGTTGTAATAATAGTGATCTCATTTTCGAGCGCCAGGGACTAAAATCTCCAGTACCATTCTATGTTTCAACTTCAAATTTTTGTGTAGTAGACTTATTGATAAGTACGATTGCAAAATTATAGTTATACAACACAGAGTATTGTTAATTCAAGCAGCTCAATAGAATTACAGAAAATGTGAATTTCAAAATAAGGCAAGTGTAACCAATTATGCCTCCTTATCATGCAATTCACACAATCACAAGTCTTACAGTTAACGAATATAATTGTCAATTTGAACCAGGTTTAAGGCTTGGTAACCATGGATTCACTACTCACTCGGATTCCCAGATCCTCGTAGGAGATCTTGGACAAATGAAAGTAATGGAAGATTGCTTACATTAATAACCAATTTCAACATTAACAGGAACATTTAACATAATAAATGGAGAGTTTAGAAGATACCAGAATATGAAATCTCAAAATTTCATAATGAAGGGAGCAATCAGAAAATACCAAAGTTGAACCAAGAATCCTAATTTTAGCACAGGAACCCAACGAGTCACAGTGACTCAGTAACAATTAGCAGTAAGTCAGGAACTCGGCAGGAATCGTGAGTTAACTCAACTCGCCAAAACTCAATACGAGTTAAAAGATCCACCAGAACTCAGTAACGAGCAAACCAAAATCACCAGAACTCAGTATAGTCAACAGATCTAAACGGGTCAAAATTGAGTTAGGAAGTTTTGAAAAGATTGAGAGTTTTAAGCTCAGAAACAATATATAGTCTTGAAAGTTATTGAAGATCTAACCTCAAATATACCAGATTATCACTAGGCGATCCAACCAAAAGTTGAATCGAGAGTAGATCAACAGCAAAAAATTTCAGAAAACCAACTTCTTATGAAAAACCTTCAAAGAAAAAAAAATATGTAATTTGTAAGAGATTTAAACAATTAGGATTTTCAAAACAAGCTCTGATACCACTTGTTGATCCCATAATGTAACAAACTAGTTTATACAAAACGTTAAGAAACTTAAAAATTGTAGAAAAACTTAAAATACACAAGAACACGAGAATTGTTTTGCTATTAAAGGGCACGGATGTTCAGTCCATTGACCTAATCACCCGTTGAGCATCCGTATGGAGATATTGCTCCAGATACACTAATATCAACCAATAAATCATACAAAAATGTATGAAGAGATTTCTTCAAGTTCTTTCTAGCATCTCCCTATATACAAATTAGTGACCAAACACTCACAAATCTCTCGAAGATTGTACTAAACACTATAATTCTTACCAAAAGAACATAGATTACAACACAAAGATCAAAAGTTATAGATTTTCAAAGAAACTCGAATCCACACAGAGAAAAGAACCTTTTTCAAAAACAATGCAAAAGATGAATGAAAAACCAAGTATAATATCTATCCATATCAACCAGTTCAGATCCAATGTCAGGATTCAGCCACGTGTACGACATACCACAACCCACTCAAAGAGGCAGTAACATGTTACCAAAAATACATTTTAAGAACTGGGCCACAAAACTCAATTTTGAGAATTACGATAGCCCAACAGGCCAAGTAAATAGTGAGACAGCCCACTAATTGAATAGATAGAATGCTACGTGACATTATGTTAAGGAAGTGGGCAAACTTTTCTGGTAATGTAGCATGATTGATTTTAAATTGGGCTAACGAGACTCGAAAAGTGTTGAGTTGTGCTGAGTTCCCCAATCATGTAGGAATTTTTAATGTCTATGTGACGGATAATGAGACACCGCATAGCATTTCGTATGACCTTATTCTTCTTAATCTCAAACTTAATGCTGCAAGTCTCGAATAAATTGAAACTGGGCAATTTATTTATGCATTTCTGGGATTAAAATATGATTATGTTCTAACATAAGTTTTTATTTTGAAGTAATGGAAGTGAGAATGCTCCTATACTTATGCCATATCTTTTTATCTATTTACAGTTTTGGTATTTGTTTTACATATTGTATGCTATACTTTGCAAATGGAACTTTAGTTCATATTTCTCAAGCATTGGCTTAAGGCAGATCATGATCCTTGTACAATCCAGTAAATGATTTTGTAATTATACCTTCTGTGTTTGACATTGGAAGTAACAAAATAAAGGGTTTACAAGTAACTTCACTCAAAGGAATGGGCGTAGGGAAGACCAAGACAGTTGGAAAATAATGTTTGCACAAAGAAGAATGGAGAAGAAAACAAAAGATCAAGAACTAGCAAAGAAGAATCAAAGGTTTAAACACGTGATCGTTGTCCTCAAACGATATTTACCCCTATCGGACTGAATTTTGGTACTTAAAAGAGATTTTGGCTAAAGATTTGAAGGATTAATCAAGCCTTGCAATAGAAAACACTTAAACACTTAGTTTTTTTTTTTTATATCAAAATTTCATTGAAGAAATTTGAATATGAAAGGAAGAATATAAATTCTTTATTTTGGAATGAAGAATTTATTTCAAGTTGTTGAAATTTTTCTCTTTGACACACACACACACGCGCGCGCACACACACATATTGATATGATAATCTATCATATATTTATAGAATTCAATCAACACCCACAAAATAGTTTTANGTTTTTTTTTTTTATATCAAAATTTCATTGAAGAAATTTGAATATGAAAGGAAGAATATAAATTCTTTATTTTGGAATGAAGAATTTATTTCAAGTTGTTGAAATTTTTCTCTTTGACACACACACACACGCGCGCGCACACACACATATTGATATGATAATCTATCATATATTTATAGAATTCAATCAACACCCACAAAATAGTTTTATACGACTACATAGAACAAACATATGCCATCGCATATATATATCAATTTCAGAGCATATAATCCATGTGCGTTTATATGTGATTGCATGCCTTATAGGCCTACGCGGGTGCATAGGCCAAAGTTTTTAGCCTGCAAAACCCTCTCTCATTCCAAAACTCATTTTATTGATTTTGAACAATAATTTCAACAATACCTCACTTGTTCAAAATTCAATAATTCATATTCAAAATATACAATACTTATGTATAAGGATTAGATATCTTTCGATTTAAATCTAACCATAGTGTAATTCAAATAAAGTAAAGTCGAAATTAAAGGTAGCAAAAAAACTTTGAACTTATTATTTTTTATGACAATACGAGTAAGAACACATACACAAGTATTACGTGTTCTCAAGTTCCTCAATCTCGCTTAAAGCTAATATGGTCTTGCACTCATCATTTTTAACAAACTTTTAAGAGAGAAACTCTAACTCTCTATTGAAGCGGCACCACCTCGAAGATTATTTCGGTGAAGCTCTTTTAGTATCTTTGTTATTTTTAGAGATATTTATACTTAGTACTGAACTTCATTAAGAGCTTAAAGCTCAACCCTCACTTCAGTAACAACCAGCATTTTATAATTAGGATAGGGTTATTGCCGATTTTATAATGCTGAAACTATCCACATATCGAATGACTTGTTTTTACCCTTTAAACCCCTGAATTACTTGTTAAGTAATGACATGTAGGGTTGTTATCATTGATAGATCTTTTGATTTAAGAGTTTGAGTTTCAATCTCATCTTACTTGAAGTAGATGTTACTAAATCTCTATTTAGAGGTTTAGTTAAAGGATCTGTTAAGTTCTCTATTGACTTAACATAATTTAGGGAAATTATTCCACTCTTGATTAATTTTCTTATGTAGTCATGCATTAGACGCATATGTTTAGACTTTCCATTGTATACCTCATTATGTGCATTTGCTAATATGGCTTGACTATCACACATGATAGATAATGAATATGTATTTTTCGGTCCCAAAGGTATCTCATGAAGTAGATCATTAAGCGATTCAGCCTCTTTCCTTATTTCTA
>CAIGRK010018776.1:0-12868 GCA_903798315.1 Fraxinus greggii | reverse complement strand
GTTTATCATATGTTGAATTGCCACTATAATAATTAAACCAATAAATAATATAAGATTTGTTGACGGAGAAAACACATAACTCGGAAAAAATCTCGGGACTAAGCCAGTAGTTTTCACTATAGACAATAAAAACTTAAGATGATCCAGACTAGAAAACCTACTACACTCGTTGATCTAATTCCTACAATCTCCAACACATGCTGGAACATGCTTCACTTACACTTACTCCTGATTTTTTTGAAATTGTCCATCTCTCGTGAATCACCAAGAACACATTGTTCTTGTATTCTTCATGTGCTTGCGGTCCAACAACCCTCAATCTTCAGCAACCTCTTAAAGCTATTCAGAAAGTACCTTCCTGATTGTGTTTAGGAAGTAGGTGTTATGTATTATATGAATTGATGTTTTTCTCAATGTTGTGGTTGATTGATCTCAATAATCAAAAGTTTAATCTCAATACTTGGATATGTTCTTGGATCTTAGATTAATGTAATGAGGATGTAAAATAATGAACAGTCACACACAAAAACGAAATGAGCATTGAATATTTATAATAGGAGATATTTAGATGGTATAAGATAGATACAACTCTTGAAAAATGTAAATTAGGGTTTCTCGAAAAATATCGTCGCTCGAGCACTAGGCTAACGACATGCGAGCGAGAGGCTGATGACAATGATTCTGCTTTTTCCGCTTGAGCATCAGCTGGCGACATGTTAACTTAAATCCAACGAGTCTTTCTCCTTATTTCATACTTGAACCCAAAGACTCCTAGTACATCTATATAACTCTAAAAAAAACTTATTGACTTTTATAACTCTTTTATAACAATAATATTCTTTTATAATAATCATATTGTCTACAGAATTGTCAATACAACATAAATCCTAACAATATCTCCATTTGACATTTTGAAACAAAACTATACAATACAAGTCAAAGATGTAAAAACAAACTAATCTAGTCGAACTCGAACTGAATGTCTGTCTCTTGCATTTCTTAAAACCTGTTCTTGAAATCAACAATTCAAATACCAAGTGTAAAAATACGTGATACGAAAAACATAATAATTGAAATAGGTTATCATAAATATATCTAGTTAGATTGAGAAATAATACTAATGTTAATCAAAACACTAATTGAAATATTAATATCGCAAAACATCAAAACTCAAAAAAGCTAAGCATTAAAAAATTTTTTTTTTAAAAAATCATAACACTATCATCTCATCTTACTGGAAACTCTCCAAAATTAAAATTAAAATACAATGTCACTAGTCTCTCCCCCCATTTTTTGTCACAAATGACGAACGGACCTATAACAACACCATATAATAACTCAAAGATATAGTTGATAGAATGCACAAGTAGGGATAAAGCCATGTCTAAGTTATGTGGTCGCTGATATCTATTCCTAGGTTGGTAGGTCATACGCTATTTAGTAAGCCTTTGTCCTTCGATACCCATGTTCTTGAGTTCAGGATTAGGAACATATATAGGCTAATTGGTGGTGGAGATAAAAATGATATTGGAAGTAATAGCGCTATTATAATCGGTCTGCTTATATTCTAGACCTCCAATTGTTCCCAACATGCTTGTTGAACCCCAAAAGACTATCCCGTTTCTGAGATCCACTAGAGAAAGCAAGAACTTGAGACTTAGAATATTCAAATTCGTTCTGAAAGTTCTTAACCTGAATTTCTAATTTATCATTCTCAATTATCAGCTCACTAACCCTCCTAGATGATTTATCAAGTTCATCTGTAAGATTCTTAATCATAGATATTAGGGATTGATTTATAGTATACAGTTTATTAAGGCACAAGGTAGACTCGTGAAGGTCAACTACAAGTTTTTCTCTAATATGATCAAGTTTATTGACCTTCTTAAGCACAGATTTATTCATCTTCTTAATATTAAGACGCTTTTCAAATAATTTTTGATAAGCCTCATGAATCAGTTTCTCATTTTCCGAATCTTTCTCAGATTGCTCACCACTCTCTACTTCCTCAACCTTCTCACTATCCTAATCAAATTCACTTTTAATCCTAGCAGTGAAAGCTATAAACTTCCCACTCTCCTCATGTGTAGACATATCACTTTGATTACCTAAACTAGACTCTTCATCAGTGAAAGTTCCATTCATAGCTTTACACTGATTTCTCATAAATTTAGTTTTCTTTCTAGACTCACTGAAATCACATATATGTCTCACTTTAATCTTCTTCATATTTCTAAACATTTTTTGAAAAATCTTAACAAAGTATGATATTCCCTCATCATTAAGCGTTTTCGAATCGTAAGAATCATA
Source organism: Fraxinus greggii (assembly GCA_903798315.1). Classification (NCBI taxonomy): domain Eukaryota; kingdom Viridiplantae; phylum Streptophyta; class Magnoliopsida; order Lamiales; family Oleaceae; genus Fraxinus; species Fraxinus greggii. The sequence continues at coordinate 10,558 of CAIGRK010018776.1, read as the reverse complement.
CTTTTCTTCCCTAACAGTGTTCAATGTTATAAACATGTTCGTCTTCAATTGAGATATGGTGAGTTCATAAGTTTGGAGATATCCAATGAATTCTCCAATCTTAACAACGTCTAGATCCTTGCTCTCTTTGATAGCCGTCACTTTAAGCTTAAATATCTTAAGGATCTAAGGATTTTTCTAACAATCTTATACTCAGGAATTCTCTCACCTATATTAAAGTCAGAATTAACTATATCATTCAAGCTCGCATAGAAGTCATTGAAGGTGTCATCATCCTTCATCCTAATCTCTTCGAAATCTAGTGGTCAATATCAGTAACTTAGAACTCTTAACAGCTTGAATTCTCTTATGTGTGATCTGTAAAATATCCAAAACCTCTTTAGCAACATCAAAAAAATGCACACCTAAATTCTTCAGGTGATATAGTCATAAATAGAGCATGAAGCCATTTACTATTCCAATTACACTCATCTAAATCTTTCTTACCCAGTTGAAATATCAGTAAGGGTAACTACACATGCAACTATGGTAGATGGGACGGTCCAACCATTTACTACACTCAACCAAATACGCTCTTCCATATATTTTAGGAAGATTTTCATTCTAATTTTCTAATAGGCATAGTTACTGCCATCAAAATGTGGTGGAACAGATAATGAACTACCTATTTAGAAAACTAGGGTTATGAATCGAATTTGGACTTTGATACCACTTGAAAGTAACTAGTTTGACGCTAAAATCACATAGATGGGGTGAATAGGTGAATAACGCGAAACTAAAATTACCAAATAAAAGTAACAAGACACTTTTTGATTGTTCTAAATGTTTAGTTAATCAAGCCATGTTTTTCTTATGTTGAATTGCCATAATAATAATTAAAGCAGTAAATAACACAAAATTTGTTGATGGAGAAAATCCTTAACTGGGTAAAAACTTCAGAATCAAGCCAGTAGTTTCCACTATAGATAATAAAAACTTACAATATGATCCAGTCTAGAAAATTCACTAGATTCACTGATCTAATTGTTGCTATCTCCAAAACCCACTAGATCGTGTTTCACTCACACCTGCTCCCAATCTTCTGAAATTGTCTATCTTTTGTAGATCCCAAGAACACTTTATTCTTGTACTCTTTATGTGCTTGTGGTCCAATCTCCATCAATCTTTAACAACCTTTGAAAGCTATTGAGAAAATACCTTCCTGATTGTGTTTAAGAAGTAGGTATTTTAGATTATATGACTTTGACGTTTTTCCTAAATTTATAGTTGATTGATCTCAAGAGTTAAAAGTTTAATCTCAATATTTGTATGTATTCTTATATCTTGGATTGATGTAACGAGGATGTAAAATAATGAACAACCACACACAAAAAAATAATGAACATTGGGTACTTATAATATGAGGTATTAGGTAGTATACGATATATAAAATTTTTGAAAAATGTAAACTAGGGTTTCTTGAAAAATATCATCGCCCGAGCGTTTGGCTAGCGACAGACGAGCGAGAGGTGTGTCGCTCGAGCGAAAGGCTGGCGATAATGATTTTACTTTTTTCACTTGATCATCAGCTAGGCGACATGTTAGCGTAAATCCAACGACTTTTTCTTCTTCTTCCGTACTTGAACCCAAAGATTTTTAATTCATCTATACAACACTCCAATAGACTTCTTAACTTTTACAACTATTTTATAACAATCATATTTTTTTATAATAATAATTTTGTCTACAAATTTCCAATATACCATAAATCTTAACGTTAATCATCTATTAATTAACATATCTTAACTCTGATGGTAGTTTTCGTCCAAAAATCTAGTAGAAAAGCATTCAAATGCCTTATTTTCCCTCTAAGTTTTTAAATAAGCAAAAACACAAATATAAAAGTTTGAATAAATATTTTTTTCTCATTTCAAGGTACGCTAACAAGATATTTGGACAAAAATCGTCATTTTAAACTATGTGTGCTGATTAATTAAATATTAAAATATAAAAAATTGTAAAAAAAGTTGAGAAAATAAGTGTAACAATGAGCAAATATTGATGAACTTAATTGAAATTTAAATTTGGTGCAACAACTCAAAATTGTTAAGAGTGGACACTTCTAACTGAGGTGGAGCATTTCGAAGCGAAGGTTCCGGTCCAAGATTGCAAAACCAAAGTACTGTGCACCTAATCTATCAATTTCTCCCATTTGAATTACGAATCGTATCGCTGTCGTTCCTAGCCACTCCTAATTGCACCTTACGCGTTGGTCGTCCTAAAAATTCTTCTTGAGGCGCTTCACATAGAGTTGCAGCTGAAATTTGATGTTATTATGATAGATATGATATTTGGTGATATATTTCAGTGAATTAAGAAAATGTTGAAATATATATCTAATAACCTATTTTATTTTTTCTATTTCTGATATATATTGAGAAGATAATTTCTAATGTTAGCTGATAGTTATTTTTTTAAAAAAAATTGTTATAAATAGATCAAATTGAACCAGAATTGATCATTCGAGTTTGAATTCGGTTCCAATAATTGCATGGATCCAAATAGTTCCATTTACAAAATATTCGAAGTACATTAAATGAATTCGAGTATTGAAATACTCGGGCCAAAATGCTCATTCACGGTTCAACTATAAAATTGAGCGGTGCAAAGAAAATTCCAATATATTAAGTGGGAAAAATTAGGAGAACATTGCTTTGAGAAGTAGCAAAGAATAATCCTCCAATCCTCATTCTTAGTTAAGCATATATTTGGCAAGTTTTATTTATGAATAGATAAAAAATGAGCGAAAGATAAATTAATGAATAATACTTGTAAATTCCACAAAATATGTGAATAAAAAATATTTAACTTTTAACAAGTGTTTTTAAACATATTTGTCAAATACATGCTAAGTTTCCCATCAACTATCATTAATGAAACATCCTTATAACATTAAGGCCTTTATTTTAGGTCCTAAGGAATCTTTTGCTTATATTTTCAAGAAAAATTAGAGGTCTGATTTATGAAAAAAGTTTCTTGTATATAACTATTTACATAGCCCATGTTTGAGTCCAATTCTTTCTCATTTTCTTCAATTCATTTTTCTAAAGTATTCATTTTAAACCACACATTCTCCAAATAAAATAATATTACACATAAATCTAGAACTTTTCATCAATTTTTTCACCACACATTATCCCATTAATCACTATTCAAAAACTAATTCTTCCTAAAAACATGGGGGCCAAACACAAGCATAATATGTTATATAATAATGATGTATCAAAATGTAGGTGGGAAAGTTATTTGATTGATAAGATCTTGATTCAATTAAATCTCGTCATATCATATGTTGGTAAAACATTATATAAGTTGTTATGTACATGTTGTGCAACCGCTGACTTATTATCTCTATTTCGTTGTCTACATCAATTATGTTAGCAAATGAGAAGATTCAAATTTCCAAAATAATGCTATGCGGTGATATGATATAGATTTTTAGCAAATAAATTTGATAAAAATAGTTGGATTTCAAGAAATGTGTAATTAAAAAGTGAGTAAAAAATGAAACATGCAGCTAAAAATGAACACGCCTAATTTTTCAGTAAAAAATGGATTTGTCAAAAAAGTTTTCAATGTATTCTAGTTATCTATTAACAACAAATTATGCATCAAAGTACAGTAATGTTGTCTGTTCAAATGGATGCTGATAAATAATCTAAGGCTATGTTTGATTGTATAAAATTTTTCATGGAAAATGGAAAATCAATTCCAACCTCCACTTTTGTATTGTTTGATGGCAATAATTTTCCTTGAAAATTGTGAAATTGTTTTCTTGGTTTCCCTCACCCGAGCACAATTTTCATGGTTTTGTTGAAAATGAATTCCCACCACTTTGGTGGGAAAAATTTCCAGGTTACCATTTCTTTGACAATTGGAATAAATTCTAGACACAATGGTAAAAATTTTTATCACTTTTATTGATAATTTTCATGCAAAACAAAGTCAAACGAATGATATTCGGTATGATACTTTTTTTATTTTTTTATATGGCAATGAGAACAAATTTTGGACCAAATGGTAAAAAAATTATCACTTGAGTGGATAATTTTCATGAAAAATGAAGCCAAATGGACACCCAACTTTCAACATTTTCTAGGTGAAAAATTATACCAAACAAATACAATTAATTACAATTCCCAGTAAAATAAATTATAGGAAATTAAATTTCCCGTAATTCATGTTCTTTCCACCCAAATTCACCTTTGCAATCAAACGGACCCTAAGTGATGTTACGTGATTGACGCCTAATAAACCGCGAATTGTAAAAAAATTACAACTAATCCATTCTTTGACTACTAGGAAAAATTATGTTTTAAACAGTGATATTTAGGAAAATATATGATTAAAATGTAGGAAATTTTTCAGGTTTACGTACTAAATAATTTATTGTGTGATGTGTGATTGAAAATAAATATATAAAAAAAGAGTTTGAAAGTGATGATTATCGAACAAGAGCTAAATAACACTACTCATTAAGCCCTTGTTTCAAAAGTATTATTTGGGGGAAAATAGAGTTTTGAATAGTGATTTTTAAAATAATGTGTGATTAAAAAGTATAAAAAATTTTGAATTTACGTTCAGAATATTTTATTAGTTAAATGTGAAGTTAAAAATGAGTATGTAAAAAAAGTTTGAAAATAATGATTGTCAAACATGGGCTAAACTATCAAAAAATTTATGAAGTTCAACAAAAAAGAAAAAAAGAAAAAAAGAAAAAAAAAAAAGAAACAGAATATTGGATGATTTATATCATTATTTACATTCTTTCACATGGGCACACACCATCATCTCTTTTGATTTCCTCAATAAAATTTCACATTACAGTTCGAATTGTATCAAATGGGGGGATGTCAACCATAATGTAAAACAAAATGTACATTTAGCGTTTTTCAATTAATATTATGTTGAAAAAAGAAACAATCGTTTTACATGTAAATTATCTTTGATATCATTGTTTATATTGTACAATATGACAACACGATATTACACAGCTTAAAAAAGAGTTTTACTATTTTAACACCTAGGGTGACACTCTCAGTGACAGAATTGCTACTTGGTAATTTTGTATGGAGCCATGCTACGTGTACACCGGTCCACTATCTTCCTTACAATAGGAGAGAGCAGATTATTTTATTTGGGAGTGAGCTCTTCCCTTCATGTGAGAGGAGTGTAAATCGACGGGTAAACGGACGTGTACGTTTAGAAAAATCTTTTTGTATTGGCTCCCACACCCAATTGTGAATTGGCACTTGGCAATTCTGTCATCCTGAGTGTTAGTATAGCAAAACTTTTAAAAATTATAATTTTTTCGTTCATATTTTTTTTTTTTAAAAGGGAATGTCAAACAAGATATGTAAAGTGGACGTACAATTTGCATTATTGAAAAAGAAAAGGCTGAGCGTACGTCAAATCTCATCTCACGCAGAATTACACCATTATTTGCGTCACTTTGGAGTGTCAAAAGTAAATTCTAATGAATAGAGAGGACGACGTGGGAAACTAGGCAAAGATAAGAAAGGAACAGTAAGAAAGAAAGAAAGAAAAGAGGACGAGGGTGGGGTGGGAGTGAGGGTGGGAGTGGGATAGCGAGGTGTATGCAATGCAATAATGAATGGTGTTATGGGACCAAGTGGCAGGGCGTGGGGGAAGACGAACGTGACATTGTCGGTTGTTTTTTCTGCTCAGATTGTTAATTTCATAAGTTGTTTCCCACTTCTCTCTCTCTATCTTTTCTCTCGTCTTAAGCTTCTTCACAAGCAACCAACCTGTCTCTTGTTGGATACATAGTTGGCTGTTGGAACCTCTGCAACACACTCTCACCCACCACCTCCTCCATCACTATCTCCTCCACTTTTTCTTCATTAAATCTTTCTATCTGTACCTGTTTTGGTTTACAAAATTTGATCTTTGATCCAGATTAATGGTTCCGGGATAAAGAGCTAAGGCTAAAGGCCCTGTTTGTGTTTAATTCAAGATTGAGATTTTTCTGCAACTTTGATTCATATCTTTCCGGTATTTTTTGTGGGATTAATTGTAATATTATAAGGGGTCTCTCCAGTCTCCTTTCTTTCTTTTTCATTGAATTCTCGGTGTTGTTTTTCTATTAAGCCCTAGATTTTCTTGAAATCAATATCATGGGTTGGTGAGATTAGAATAAGATTCTTGGTATTTTACATCAGTTATTAATATATAGTATTTGGTGACCTTTGTGTGGGATAACCATAATTGGGATAAGAAAAATTAGTTGCTAAGTATTTTAGGGTTTATAAAAATCAATGGCATTGATTGGTGAAGACAAGGATATGAGATTGCAAGGCTTAACAGGCTACAACTCAGTAGAGATTCAACTGGAGAAAACAAGAAATTTGGAACCAAATTCTGGTGGATCTAAACTGAAGACACCTGCAAAAATTAGCTACCGTGAATGCCTCAAGAATCACGCTGCAAGTATTGGAGGAAACGTGACTGATGGGTGTGGGGAATTCATGCCCAGTGGTGAAGAAGGAACCCTTGAAGCCTTGAAGTGTGCAGCTTGCAATTGCCACCGCAACTTTCACCGCAAAGACCACCACGGCGAGGCGGCCGCAGCGGGAATAATCCACCCTCTTCCACTCCCACCACTACTGCCTTCTCCATCAATGAGCCAACACCGCATGGGAGTGCAAAATATCAACCACTGGAGTTCACTGATCCAACCAGTGAAAATGGCTTTTGGTAGTGGTGGAGGATGCGGTGGCAGTGTAGGGACAGACTCTTCAAGTGAGGAGCTCAACTTCAATGGTTATCAGTCCAACGCCATGGCGGCCCCTCCACCACCGCAGTTTATCAACAAGAAGCGGTTCCGTACAAAGTTTACTAATGAGCAGAAGGATAAGATGCTAGAATTTGCAGAAAAACTGGGGTGGAGGATTCCTAGAGAAGATGACACTGAAGTGCAAAGGTTTTGTGCTGAAGTTGGGGTTAAAAGACAGGTTTTCAAGGTTTGGATGCACAATAACAAGAGTTCTTCTGCCAAACAGAATCCCCAAGAATTTTAGGTTCTTCAAATTGAAGTTGGGAATTTGATTTTCAGAGTTGGATAATCAGTGCATTACATAGTATGGGTAGGACGCGACAATATAATCAGTCTAATCCCATGCGCTAAACATGGTATTATGCTATATGCTTTAGCTTGGAATTCAGTGTTGTAGAATTAGATGTTCAAAAGTAGGGAGTAAAATCTGTTTGCAATTGCAGGCTCCTACTTTATTAATTATGAAGTCTATTCAAATTTCTTGAAGGTTTTTCTGGTATGCAGCTTTTTGTTTTCTCTATTTTTCTTTTTTTTTTCTTGCCACTTTTGTTCTTAATGTAATGATATTTTATGTCTGATCACTATTAATGTTCTTAGCAACAAGTTGAAGTTAGTTTCTTTCTCTTTTTCTATTGGCTAATTTGAGTTCAATTTTCATCAATATTTATTATTATTTGAGATTCTTCTTAATTTCTTAAACAAGTTCAAGGGAAATGGTAAATCTCCAGCCTGTGTTTCTTTATGTTTTCAAAAACCAGCTTAGATGAAAGCCTGTCAATGGTTCCCACAGAAAAACTTTCGAGGGTTTGAATGTATTTTCTCAGTTGTTGAAAGAGTGATTCAGCCTTGAATTACAAGATCTTATGTTATAATGTTATAAATATTCTTGACATAGAAAACTTTATACTTTGCACTGATGACTCTCCATGGTATATTAATTGTTGGTGAAAGTGGTTTTGGTAGTGGGCAAGGGTCTGCAATAGAACAGATGAATTTAATCTCCCAACATAATTATTGGTTCAGAATTCTTGTATATGCTCACATTCTTCATTGAGCTTTTCTAGAGGCATTTTGTCCAAATCCAAACTTATCTCTATTCTATGAAAAAGCAAACACCGAAAAAAAAAATATCTTGATTTGTGATTTAAAAAAAAAAAAAAAACTAGTTCATGTTATGAAACTAAGGGGAAAGGAAGAACAATAGAAAAAAAAATTAATACAGTTAAAATTCAAGTGTGTATTCTATTATAACAATGATCATGTATGTTTCAATAAAAGTTACGGTCTGAATAGAATACACTATTCTAGAGAAAGTAAGACTTATCTAAGTATTCTGGTAAGATTAAACAGTAATCAATAATTATACCATAATTTTACTACACTTTCTTTTTGATGTTTATTTGCACAATAACTGTTTCCTTAAAAATCTCGCTTTTCAAAACTCAATAGCACGAAAATTCGAACAAAGAGAAAAAGAGTACAGTTAGTTGTTAAATTTTTAGAATATTAAAAAAATGATGTGTTATCAAAACATTATCCGGAAAATCAATGAAATAAAATCTGGATGAAGAAAAAATAGTACAGTTACTTCCTTTGATTTCAATTAATAGAAGTCTTGTATCGAGCATTTATATCTTATAAGCAAATGTATTCAGTACACTGTCTTTCAAAAATTTGTATAAAACGATTCCGATGAAATATGTTTCATGACGTCTTGTTTTAGCCCAAATCAATATCGTGTTCATACAAAATATTATTATATCATTGTTTGACTTTAGTTAAAACGACGATCCATGGAAAAATAGATTTTTTTGTTACTCTCTTCGAGAATCTCATGTTCAATTTTTGACATAAGAGAGTAAAATCATAAAAATATTTGAGAAAAATATCGTGTAGGTTATAAAATTTCATTACACAAATAATATGTCTGTTTGAAAAGCCTAATGAATTAGAAAAAATAAATACACTATTCTTACATACCGACCCATAGTTACGTACGAGAACCCATCATTTTCCCCTACTTATATCAACATTCTCCAAAAACATTATTTTTTTATAAAATAAAATCTCAAAAAATCTACGCCAAACCGACCCTTAACCTTACATACCTAGAAATATCAATAGAGTAAGGGGTACAATACAATGAGATGTATATCTACTACTCACACACTTTCTCGTCTCGTAAAGATAGACTTACTTTCCTTTTTAGTTTGCTCCAATTATATGTCACTTTCCTTGTTAAGAGTATAGTTGATTTCATAATTTTTTATTATGTTCTTATTTAGCGCATGTTCGAGCCCCATTTTTGGTTAACAATACATTAAAATAATATATTGATTGAGAATGTGTGGTAAAAAAATGATGAAAAAGTTTTGGGTTTGCGTATAATATTATTTTATTGAAAAATGCGTGGTTAAAAAGAAGAGGTATAAAAATATATTTTGAAAAAACATGGGGATCAAACAAGGGTTTAATGTGTTTTGCTATCAACAAATATGAACTACTTCTATTTAAGTGATTATTTAACGTAGGGATATATTAGAAAAAATAAGTAAAATTTATATTTTTAACTATATTAATTACGATTTTTTTTTTTAATTTATGTGACAATGAAAGTAAGTGTATCTTTATGGGACGGATAGAATATAATTTAACAAAAATTTGCACGCGATTGATGTTAAAACTCAAAACTTGAAATCCATCTGTATAATGTAAAGAACCGAAAGTAGAATATAAACTACTGAAAATCGATTTCCTTTAGTTAGAATTGGACCGAACTTGGTTCGGTGTAGTTCTAGTTTGGCTCCTCTAGTTCAGATACTTTCGTCCACCCCCATTTAAAGCCAATAAATAGCTATTTGTTGAAAGCTCAAATTTTATAATAAAACCATTCGTTTCTTTTCCATGAAGACGTGTGGAATTTCATCAAATTCTTGATAAAATCTGCTGGATTTCTAGTGGAATAAAGAAATTGCTGGATTTCTAGTACGTTATTTCATACTCAAAACACAAAGTAAAAACTGCTGGATTTCTAGTGGAATAAAGTCTCAAATTTCCTATATACTGCATTCAATTCTTCATCTAGGTGCAGCCTCCTCCATCTTCAAATTCATTTCAATATCTTTTCTTGGATCATTGCACCCTTCAACCTTCAAATTCTTTTCATAATATATAATCCTTAGCCCTTCGAGCTTAAGATTCGGATCGACATCTTTTTTCGCCTCCTTGTAAATGAAGTATAGTGTCATTTGAACAATTCCAAATAAAAATCCCATAACATTTGGTAACTGCAAAAAGATGATAACAAAAGAACGTAAAATTATCGGAAAGTAAAAAAAAGAGGGAAATTATGGCTTGAATTAATGTTAATTGTTCTTACTTACAGCAATGTAATAGTCCCTAATGAAAAATCCATGGAAGAACCATATTTTGGAACAAATAGTGAGGAAAAAGGATAGAGCAAATGGCATGAATTCTACACTCTTGGTTCTTATGACTTGTCTCTGCGGAAAAAACAGAAAATATTTATGAACCAAATGTGATTCGATAAGATAGACATAATCTAATCTTAACGAGCCCAGATTTACGTACCATGACGCTTAACGGCGCAGCAAATACAGCCAAGTTGATAACGGCGCATACCCATCCTACCAAAGTCACTCGGCTCGAACCTTTAACAATTAGCAAGGAAACTGCCATTATCACCCCTAAACCTCCAACATT
>CAIGRK010018771.1:0-10560 GCA_903798315.1 Fraxinus greggii | reverse complement strand
TTTCGGAGCTTGGATTTGGACTTCGAAACTTGGGCTTGATCTTGATTTTAATCGAAGAAGATTTTGATCTTCTTGAGTTTGCTTGATTTGAAGAAGATTTTGATCTTCTTCGTGTTCACCGGATTTGGGGTTGAGAGAATTTCTTCTCTTCCTTCAATTTTGGGATTTCTTCAACACTTCGTGATTTTCTTCTTCACTTTTTCTCCCCCCTTTTCCCTATGAACCTTCGGTCCTATTTATAGGGAAAATTCGTGGCCAAATTTGGTAACCACTCAATTAATTCAATTATAATAANACTTCGAAACTTGGGCTTGATCTTGATTTTAATCGAAGAAGATTTTGATCTTCTTGAGTTTGCTTGATTTGAAGAAGATTTTGATCTTCTTCGTGTTCACCGGATTTGGGGTTGAGAGAATTTCTTCTCTTCCTTCAATTTTGGGATTTCTTCAACACTTCGTGATTTTCTTCTTCACTTTTTCTCCCCCCTTTTCCCTATGAACCTTCGGTCCTATTTATAGGGAAAATTCGTGGCCAAATTTGGTAACCACTCAATTAATTCAATTATAATAATTATAATTGAATAATTATAGATTTTGAAATTGTGGTATGAGCATCTAAAATTTTATGGGCCTAGGAAGGTGGAGGACTTACATGTTGGTGGATTTGGGCCAAATTCACACGCACACTGTCGTCAGCTCGATTGGGCCGAGCGTTGGTTATGTGACTTGGGCTTAGGAATCAAACAGTGACAAGTGGATTCAAAGGATTGTGACACGCGGCACAATGATTTAAAGTAATGCTATTTACCATCTATCAGTTTATGTGACAATTGCATCACATTAAATATTAATTTCACTTGAATGCAATGTCACGAGAATCATCTTATAGAATTTATCAAGTGTGGCTACCTAGGCTAGTGCTCTAACATCACTAGTTCTAGATAACATTAATTAATGATCTATATAATAGAATGCCAAGTGTCATAGGCTTCTAAGAAGGCGACGATTAATTTTCCAGTCAGATTTGAACGGCTATGTTTATTGAGACATAGCTTTTCAGCAATTGTAACTTTTGCAACACAACTTTTCAAGTTTTATAAATTGACCCCTCCACTAGCAGATTTGAAACACTACTATAGCTTCTGCGTGCTGCACTAAGAAATATTTGTGCATAAATTCCTCCTTTTTCATTTCTAAAAGAGTTCGAAACATTCGTCGATTTATTGGTCTACATAATGCAGAGTATTCTTGTTGCGAGACATAATCATTGAATCTTCATAGACGCGTACCCAAAAATTGTTAGTACTTGTGTATGACATTATCGTCCTAAAGGGAAAAAATCCAACTAATCTCAGCCATATTTAACTTTCTACATTTTCATTCTTTTGCATTTTTGATAAAGTGGTAAGTCATTATTTTGCCCATTTAATTGCACGTGAAAAAACATTAATAACATAGTATGAATCAAAACCACCAATGTTTTTAAACAACAAAAATAAAAAGACACGTTAGAATATTATCTATGCATGCTCTTGTAGGGTTTGACCCAAGTTTGTGAAATAAAAGAGTTTTATAAGGAAAAGGAAAATAGTATTCTAGTTTGAAAAAAGAAAGGTCATATTGTATTAGGAGTACTTTTCTGGTGTGTTAAGGCCTTTGCAAGCTAAAAAGAAACAGAATTTAATTGGTAGTGTTGGAGTCCGAACTCCGAACTCATGAAAATGAGTATTTCCCAGATCACCCTGCATGCTCTGAACATTAAGGTCGGATGCATTAGTCCAACGACCATATGGGACCAACGGCCATCGTAATTTATAGAAACGATGATGATACCTAAATCCTTGCCACTCCATCATGCCTCTTCACTCTCCATTCAAGGAATGACACTTGACAACGCTAACGTTAGCATCTCTTCTTCAACTAATCAGCTGACAGTAATGATTATTTAATGTCAGGCCATCATTACCTGATAACGTATCTGAGAACTAGACGTAATGATGACTTGACAAAACCGACCTCAGTAACCAATCAAAGCAATATAAACTTGGATAAATGGCACGCATTCTAGTACTTTTATAACTGAAATGACATGAGTCCAGAGACGGATTTGGGGGTGGGGGACTGGCCCCCAGTCCTTGGTTCCACCCCCATCCCCTCCTTTTTTTAATGTAAAAAAAATAAAAATATCTTGTAATTTTTTTTTAAATTAAATCTTTTGTACGTATTAGCCCAACTTGTAGTCCAAATCCTGAATTCGTCAATGCATGAGTCGGTCAAGTGGTGTGATCTTCCCTACTATAAATATGAATCGATGGTCCCCTTACAATATAGCGCTCGGACCCCTTTATAAACAATACTTCACTTCTCTAGGATACTCTCCCTTTTACGCAAATTATGTACTTAGTCTCAAGATTATTGGCAATAAACATCCTTTTTTCTCTTTTAAGTTGATCAAGAAATCATATTACATTTTTTGACTTCCAACAGGTATTGTATGAAAGACCTAACCACATTCAAACACGATTTTACCATTTGCAGGAATCTGTGTTATACAATTCAACCACTAAGTAATTTAGAACAATTTTTAATGTCAGCTTCCTTACTTTCGTGGTCTCAATTTTGGTCCAAATCGACAACCAACTTTGGCCTGTAATTTTCACTTAAAAAAACTAAAATCGAGAGAAGTCGTGCTGCCACCCAAAATTTTAAAATAGGGAAACTTTTTATTATTAATTTTTAATCAATTGTTTCCGTCTCAAATTCATTTTTTTAAACTTAAGTTAGTCTTCAATATTTCATTTAATTACACAATTAGGTCCCAATTAGTCTTCAAATCTCGAACACCTATCCCATATACGAAGGAACATAATACAATCAATTTTTTCATCCAGTCATTTACCTCCACATCATATTATGTAATCCATTATGTACATTTTTTTTATGTACAAGTAGCACAATCTACTTAAAAAAATATAACTCGCAAGAATCAAACCACGATTTAGAGATTTTAGTTGTTTATATAATTAGTAATGTAATTTTACAACTAAAATTGAAAGTAAAGGACTAACTTGCTATTTAGACAATAAAATTGAGGACCAAGGATATAATTTTCCCATTAAAAAATTCATCGAATATCTTTACAAATATACAATGGATAAGAAAACAAAGAGAATTGCCCAATTAGATAGAATTTTAATGGACGTTAGTGACAAATTAAGCATTGAAAGTTCTTTCATCTGACTTAATTAATCCCACGGTGCATTCCAAGTAATTGTATCAACTGGAAGCTTGCAGAAATCTTATATTTGTTGTTTCTTTTGACTTAAGGGTCTGTTTGTCAATTTTTCTATTTTTGCATCTGTTTGTAGAAGTACTTCTTGAGAATGTTATTTAAATAAATTTCTTTTAATTACTCTTTTAACCAGACAAAACACTTTCACAAAATTATCCGAATATTTACTAAGCGACTTTTTAATTACAAAAATCTTTCAACTTTTTGAAAGTTCGCCAAACAAGCCCTTAATCTCTTATCAATTAGCAATAGTCTATCAATTAATCAACAACCATTGTACAAATGAATTTTTCCATCAATTAAGCTGCTTGGTCCACAAAGCAAATAGGAAAAATGGGTCAAATTTTGTGTGTCTTGACTTGACTTGACTTTTGGCCTTGCCAAGATTCTTCTTGGAAACCATGTTCACATATGGCATGCTAAATTGGCAGGTCTAAAAGCTATTTTTTTTTTCTTATTTTTAAGGACATATTCACAAAATAATATATTATGTATATAAATTTAAATTTTTTATTACTTTTAACCACAAATTCTCATAACAATTACTATTCAAAACATTATTTTGACAAAATAATGATCATCAAATGGAGGCTTAATATTATTTATACTTTTCTTTTAATAGTTATTATTATATATCTAAAGTTATTTTTCAAGTAAAATAGAATTATATTGCTCGAGAAATATCAAAGCAATAGTTTTTATCAATGTTCTAAAAAGCGTAAAGCGTGGCTAGACGGGGAAGCGAAATTTCAAATTTTACGAGTTTAAACGAGCCTAAGCGACACTTAAACTTAAAAAAAGTGTTTCCTTATTTTTAATATTATTTTTAAATTTTTAATCATTTTAAAAATAATTTAATAATTAAAATTATACATATCAAACATCTAAAATTATAGAATACTATATTTACTTAATTATTCCTATAATTAATCAATTATATAATTTTTAATTTTTCGAAATATAAAAATTAAACTATTTTTCATAATTTCAGTTAGATCATACTTAATAGATTTATAGAAAATTCACAAACTTTCGAAATTTTCAACAAAATAACAAGTTTCAAGATCATAATTACTTTAGTTTAATCTTATTTAACTCTTTATTGAATAAAGTCATTTTATTATTTGTACGAATAAAGTCTTTTAAAAACTTATAAAATTAAAGTCAAATGAAAAAATTTAGCCCCTGTTTGGTACATAGTAAAATTTTCATTCTCATTCTTCTAATCATTTTCAACCACACATTTTTCAATAAAATAATATTTCTCATTACATCAATAACTTTTCTTCTTTTTCAACCACAAATTCTCCGTCATCTACTATTCCAAAATACATTTTTTAAAAATAATGTGATTCAAACACACCCTTAATAATTCAAAGTCAAATAAAAGACTTTAAATAAATAAAAAAAAATTAATAAAGCACGCTTAAAGAAGATNGTTTGGTGGTGGTGAATGGGGTGGGGTGAATGAGATGACGGTAAATTTTAAAATATCATTGATAATTCAATTAATACTTGATTTTTATTTAAGCCCCTGTTTGGTACACATTAAAATTTTCATTCTCATTCTTCTAATCATTTTCAACCACACATTTTTCAATAAAATAATATTTCTCATTACATCAATAACTTTTCTTCTTTTTCAACCACAAATTCTCCGTCATCTACTATTCCAAAATACATTTTTTAAAAATAATGTGATTCAAACACACCCTTAATAATTCAAAGTCAAATAAAAGACTTTAAATAAATAAAAAAAAATTAATAAAGCACGCTTAAAGAAGATGAAAGAGATGAAGAAAAAATTCAGCGTCTAAGCGCGAAACGAGGTGTTTTACCTGAATATCGAGTCTAGGAGGTGCTTAGGCGCTGCCTCGACAAACTTTTTAGAATACTGATCGATATTATAACCACGTTGACCTTTTCTTTTTTTTTTTTTTAATTACATTAAATCCATAATTTTCAGGGATGAAGAAAAGTCCGTTCCCGTTACGTTATGTCGACAAACAGCAACACTATTGTCAAAGCAATCAGACGCGTAGAATTGACTTTAGTAAAAAATCTGCATACGAAAGTACGTGATCCTGTACGTTCAATTCTCTCACGAGGCCTTGGAAAATATCTGGATCGCTGATTTATCCGATTTAAAGTAATTATTAAGAACCGCACAGTCACAGTATTGAGAGCTCAATTTTACTCTGAAATTTCTCTCTCCACATATATACGTGTGTGTGTACATCAGTTTGATTTATTCGTTCAGTTTGTGGAAGAATTTGCATGATATATCCTATTAAAGATTAAGAGCACGCAACGGGCTCTCTTTCTCTCGGTAGTAACCGACTGGTAAATTTTTGCTATTTTTCTGCTTTTTTTTTTTTAAATCCGCTTTGATTTTATGCATTTGTTATGTAATATCGGTGATGGTTTCTGCTTCTTGGATCTGTTTTGATTTCTGGATTTTTTTCGGTTTTTCAGTGGCTTTGATCGTATTTCGTGACTATGTTTTACCATTCTGATAAAATAGGTTTAACTGGAACTTGACGAAATTTCAATCTTTCTAGATTGTGGGATTCTATCTTTTCAAGTCTTGTTAAGTGTAGTAGCACAGTCCTTGGTTTATTTATCCCTTTAACATTTCCAGCTAGAAATTTTGAAATTCGTATGCACATTTTTTATTGAGGATCGAATTGCTCGATTAAAATTTGAGATTTCATTTTAAAAAATATTGGTAAAAGCACAATTATTTATAAGTTGGCCATATTTTTTTTTATTCGACGTCGGATTTTGTAAAATTGTAAACGGTGATTGTGAAGGGAATGCAGTGGGAGGAAAAGTTGTTAAATTGAGAATCTGCATCATTTATTTATTTTTCCTATCCCATTTTTGTTTCCAATAAAAAATCGGAATTTTATTCATTTTTATCCGTTCATCAGTGAAAAGAAATATTATAAAATACCTTTCAATAATTTTATAGTTTCTGTTTTGACGTTTTGATTATTATTCGACATTCTTGGTGGTTCGGGTTCGCCAACCTTAATTGACTTCTTACTGACTTTTTGAATAATTTTCTTCTGCATTTGCAACCGCGCTATTGACTTTTCAACTAATAAAAATGACCCCATATAGTGTTAATGTACCTATCACATGTAAAGCATTTTTATTTTTGTATTTGTATTTTTGCGAACTATGATTAAAGGATGTGAACTGCGGGTGGGATTTCATCTCGGGGTCTCTGGATCAACCGTGTGTAGAACTATGCGCAAAATCTGGGAGTATTATGAAGAACAGAAGAAGTAAGACTTGAAGGTTCCTAAATTCTAGCAAGTCCATACAAGTATGGATAGATAATCGGGGAAAAGTTCCAAGTAGTTCGTCCAAGTTGGGTGACCCTCAAGTCCAAAATGCAGTTTGACAGCCATAATATGGTTTTAGAGTGGAGAAAAAATATTGATAATCTTCCTAAAAGGAGTACTGATCTAGTTTAGTTTATTTACCTAGTTAATCCTTTTGCTAATAGGGCTGGTGGGAACATTGTTTCCAACATTGGTGAGATTATGAGATTGTGCCTGTTATTGACTTTTGCTTGAGGTATCCTATTCTAACTCCATGGAAAATCCCAAGATAAATTGACAGGATTGAATCGTTTGAAGTTCTGCAAAAAGATTGGGTTGCTCTTGATTGCCCGAAACTAAACTATTGGCCAATGAGAAAAATATGAGGGATGTCATTTGTGATACTGTACTCTTTATAGCTTTAGAGAAACTAGATTTTGGATATTGCTTCTGTGTACTACCATGCTGTTCTAGCTTGGGCCTCCAGAGTTTTGATTGATGCCGCATAGCGATCTTTGTTGTGGGCCAGTCCTGCATAGTGCTCATGATTATTCAACTATAATTTTCTATAAAGAATTGTACTTTGTAATTATCTGTGCAGATTAATATGCTTTCAAATGTTACTAGAATATAATTTACACCATTTTTCATAATCAATTATATACTACCGAGTTGTTTCTCATGTTGTGGGTATTTCTTTTTTGTGATTTCTTTTGTTTGACCGCTTTCTTATTTTTTCGTAGTAGATTGGTACTAAAATGGTTTTCTACAATTTGCTTTGTCACAGGCAAGCTTAGTCACTGGCACTAACATTTACCATGTTCCGCCGCAAGAGTAATTGTCAGAGTGATCAGGAGAGTGGTGAGCTGCAGCATGAACACAAGGTAATAACTTCTGATTCCACAACAAAATTATGGTACATTGATTTGATTACATGTTAACTGGTTGAAGTCACTAAAATAAAAGTGAATGTTAGTTTCACTAGCATCCTAATTTCAATTTAGTTGTATGGCCACTATATTTACTTACAGACTTATAATTAAGTTTTTTGGTGAACTCTATTTAGTATTTTGCAAATGAAAGAAGATTTAAAATCTGTAGCCACTAGCCAGATTAGCAAAATTTCTGAGCCTTAAAATATTGAGTTTCATTTCTTAACAAGTAATTGTTACCATTAGATTTTTGAACTACTTCCTTACTGTTCAAATGCTTGCAAATGATCTGGTTAAGATCTGCATGCAGGTCGACGAGCTTAAATATGCTCTGGGGCCACTTTCAGGTCGCAGCTTGCAGTATTGCAGTGACGCATGTTTGAAGAGATATTTGGAAGCCCGGAACTGGAATGTGGACAAGTCAAAGAAGATGTTGGAGGAGACATTGAGATGGAGATCTGCCTATAAACCTGAAGAAATTCGCTGGGTAAGAGAGTTGATATCTGATTTTTATTTTATTTTATTTTTTTGCTTGCAAACACAAAATTGTCAGAACTGTGTTGATCACAATCCATAGCTAGAACTAATTAATTTTTATTGGATTACATATGCAAATTGTAGTTCTTCTTGCTGATGATATATAATTTATGGCACTCCTCTAATTGTTCTTCATTCTGTGATTTTAATATTTAAGATGGCTTAAAGTTATACTGATCATCTAAATGCTTGTAACCTGCTAGCCTGAAGTTGCAATTGAAGGTGAGACGGGGAAGGTATACAGAGCTAATTTTCATGATCGTAATGGCAGGACCGTTCTTATACTAAGACCAGGAATGCAGGTATTTAAATGTAGCTCTCACCTCTATTTTCTTAGATGATGAAAAGATTATGAAATCTGTTATATCTTTGCAGAATACAGTATCAATAGATAACCAGATGAAACATCTGGTTTATCTCATAGAAAATGCCATACTCAATCTTCCAGAAGGTCAAGAACAGATGGTATGGTTAATAGACTTCACGGGATGGTCTTTAAGCACCAATGTCCCCATCAAATCTGCTCGAGATACTATCAATATACTACAAAATCATTACCCTGAAAGACTAGCTATAGCGTTTTTGTACAATCCCCCGCGCATATTTGAAGCATTTTGGAAGGTTTGCTTTTTATAATCCTTGACATTTTTTGAGTCTATAGTAAATGAGGTTATAGGCTTAGCACTGTGTTCCTTTTTTGTTGGATTATGCAGGGTATTCTTTCAGAATGGTTTGAATCATCTTGTTATTGGTGGTTTTCTTAGTGAGGGAGGGAGGGTGTGTGTATTAAAAGTTAGAACCATACTGAAATTAAATTAATTCTGTGTGCAAATCTCAATTAGAAAGTTTTACATCTCATGTTGCAATTTTGTTCATGTTTTATTAGGTGAAAAATTGATCTTTACTCCATGACAAATGTTCATTCATTGCAGGTTGTAAAATACTTTTTGGATGCAAAAACATTCCAGAAGGTGAAATTTGTCTACCCAAAGAATAAAGACAGTGTGGAACTCATGCGATCCTATTTTGATATAGACAATCTCCCAGCTGAGCTTGGAGGTAAAGCCACACTGCAGTACGACCACGAGGAATTCTCAAGGCAAATGGCGCAGGACGATGTAAAATCTGCTAAGCTATGGGGTTTTGATCAGCCCCAATCCAACAGCTGTGGAGGAGCTGAGGTGTCTCCAGAACTGGAGTGCCTTGCTCCACCAGTCAGCTAAATTTTCTGTACAATGTCGAAATTATACTACTGAACTATTCGAGCTTACATAAATCCTAATTATGGAGGGGAAGATCTAGTGGAAATAATTGATAAATTGTTCTTGCTGAATAAAACTCTAGTTTGATCCTTTCTCATGTTTTTCTTTCATACCCACTTTTAAACTTTTTTGAGCCAGCACTTTTCTGTTGTATGCTTCTCCTGGGGAAACATGAACAGCTGATTTCATGTTGCTGCTTTTACAGGCAATCTTGTTAATGCAAGATTTTGAGTGAACAGGATACTATAAAGTATAATCTTTAAAAATTGAATTTTGAACATGTTTAATGACTTGTGCGGTCATTACAGTGTTTGTGCAGCACAGTTTTTGAACAAAATAATAAATTGTGCGTCATTTAGGCATAAACCAGATGTGTTCTTGGCGACAAATTTTTAGATGATGAGGTTCAACAAAAGTCTTAAATTTAAGTTTCATTGACATTCATTTAGGCAATAAATAAGTACATTTACATTTTTATATTTTAAATTTTTGTTTAGTAGTTAACACGTTCCACTTGATAGGAGAAACTTCGGAGTACATCGTGCTTTTATATTAATAAAATTTGGGTTTCCATAAAAGTCAAAATTATTAAGAATAGGTCACACACTTGTATGCTTTGTCTATATTTCTGTAGATTTATTCCGTAATATGTTTTTACAAGATAGTGACTCGTATAAGTAAACCAATCTTGAATTTTGTATATTCGTTTGTCTTAATTGAATCGAATTGTTCGTTGAAACTTCAATGAACTCTGATGTTATTTTAAAATTCAGGTTTCATCTTAAAAGATTATCTTATTAACGGCAATAGCTCAAACAATTATATGTTGATTTATATTTTAGCATTTAACAATATGAAATATCTCTTAACAAATGCACATGTGCAAGATATGTATATTTGATGCGTGCGCTGTTATGGAAGGCACTGGATTCGGATGTACGGAGTCATTCAAACTATTTAGGAATGAAATACCGTGTCTTGCATCATCCTGCCATGCTCGACCCTGTCCCCAATGGCGCTAGGATTCCTCACCTTGTTTAGGAATTGTAGCAGGGATAAGACGAGAGAATATGTTCCTGCCTTGAACTTGGAATATTATTTTCTTATTTCGTTTTTATATTTAAAACACATTGTAAAATAAATATTATATCAAAAAAATAAAGTAAATGGAGCGATAAATGTTGGGGTAAAATTAAATTCATAATC
>CAIGRK010018727.1:0-24197 GCA_903798315.1 Fraxinus greggii | reverse complement strand
AGATTGTGGATAATAATCCCATTCTATTGTGATCAGGATTGGAACCATTAGAGAGCAAGAAAATGTAGATTTTGAAGTTTTAGAATCCAAAGTGATTCAACCATGAAAAGATCTTGGAATTCATCGTTTCAAGTAAGTTTCTTGACCCGAAATTCATGTTAAAGAATGCTACATATTCTAACACTTTCAAATCAGCCAAACTCCAGAGAAACAGCCAAAATTTCAGATGCATCCTTAACCGCAGAAGACAGAAAAACATTATAGGGTATCGAGTTTTTTATTGCGTGAGCCTATAATTGAAAATAAGTATCAGAAATAAAGAATTCTAATTTGAAGAGAGTGAAACAAGGGATGATGATTTCGCCCAGCAAAAGATAATATCAACACACTTTACGTAGGTTCCCATCCCCGTAGTGTTACAAACGATAAAACGAGATCCCATCATCATAAAGTTGGCAACCCAATAGAAATATTTTATATTGATTACACTAATCCAAAATCATTGCATTGAACGTGATCAAGATCAACTTCATCTAATGCTTAACTATTAACATGTGTTACTTCAATGTTCCTCGAGAGTCATTCTACCTGTAGTAAATTTCGAGGTTAAAGATAATTTCAATTTGTTATTTGTACTTCAATTTTGCTAATCAAATAACTATAATTTTATTTAATTTCAATACCTAGCTACATTTTAATTCGATTTTAGAATTAACCTCGTACGTATGAAATGTACAGAGATTTTTATAGATGATAAGGTGGCAATACTAAATTCTCTAGTTTGAAGTTATTTTTTGTCCAACACTCAATGAAATTGTGCAAATTGGTAATCTGTCAAATTAGCAAAAATCTTTGTACATGTAGCATGATTGTTGATTTTATAATTCTTCCAAGTAGGGTAACGTGCATTTATTGGAGGAATCCAGAAGTGTAGGAACAAGATTTTAAATGTAATCATGATACGTGTACACTTTGATTTACATTCTACCATATGGCATAATTTACACCGTTAATTTTGAAAACATAGATCACATCATTGCACAAATATCTTCTGTATAGGGGAAATGACATCGAATATACATGCTACACAAACCGGGTAAATAACAGGGATTTTAATACACATAAAATTGGCAGCTTTTGATTGACGATTAAAAAAATTTTAAACAAAAAATTGTCAAATCAGTACCTAGAAATTCAGTCTGTCATTAAGCTAATCTGTCCAGCTTTTCCCTATACCAAAATATCCTATATGGAAAATGATAGTTGACCAGACTTAAAAACAGACTAGAAAACAGGTGTTTAAAACTAACTGAGAATTTGATGGCGGGAAACTCATTTCACGTGACCACTTTCCTCTTTCCTCCCGCTTTCCTATTTTCTCTTATCATCCACTTTCCTCTTTCGTCCGAGAATAAGCCTACTGTCGTCTAACCTTTTTAGATCAGCTTCCCGGCCAGTGAAGCGGGCGTTGTCGAAAGGCGACCAGGAAAGAAGCTCCCATTTCGTTGCGAACGACGACCCATATCATATTCCGTCTGTAATTTCGAAAATTTCGAAAACCCGCATTAAAGGTAGCTTTGATTTGATTTTAATATGCTGATGGGAATATTTTTTCGGTCGGAGATGGATCAATGTTGGTAGCTTTGAATCGATTTTAATATGCTGGAAGGAATATTTTTTCAGTTTTTATAAATCAACGTTGGTAGCTTTGAATCGATTTTAAT
This sequence comes from Fraxinus greggii, assembly GCA_903798315.1. Taxonomy (NCBI): domain Eukaryota; kingdom Viridiplantae; phylum Streptophyta; class Magnoliopsida; order Lamiales; family Oleaceae; genus Fraxinus; species Fraxinus greggii. The sequence continues at coordinate 22,473 of CAIGRK010018727.1, read as the reverse complement.
ATGCTGATGGGAATATCTTTTCGGTGTTTATAAATCAATGTTACCCAAATATGTATTTTTGGTGGTTATAAACGATTGATGAAGGAATGAGAAGTTGGGAACATTTATGAACTCGTTTATGTTCTTTTCCCGTAAGGAACGATTGCTGAATGAGAAGTTGGGAACGATTGCCTCAGTTTTTAGTTTATTGTGCTATTATTTTTAGCTTGTTGAGTTTGATTTGGATATTATTAATTGCAGTTGTTGCTTCACTATAAGATTCATAGTTGAGCTAAAATTTCGATTAACAGATTCTTGTTGGTTTCTGTCATTATTATTTACGACCTTCACCTTGATTTGTTATATATGTTGACTGAACATGACCTTTTTTTTTCATACCAGAATAAATTATGGACGACATGGAAGACGAGCGTGACGATGTCGTGGTGCAATCTGAGAGTGAGAATGTTACGGAGCCCGTCGACGGAGTTGAAGGTGAAACATCTACGGGAGTTGGTGTGATTGTGCCAGAGGTTAGAATGTTGTTTAAAACTAAAAAAGATCTACTCAGTGGGATTTCCAGTTAAGAAGCGGAATTCGAAAAAGGGCGACGATGGAGTTGTAAAATTTGTGACGTTGACATGCAGTCTGGAAGGCAGAAGAATCGGTAACAACAACGGTTATCTGAAGCCGCAACCAACAGTGAAGATGGGCTGTAAGGCTAGGATATCTGCATCGGCTGATCGTTTTGGAAACTGGAATTAACACTGTAAACCTCAATCACAATTCTAAATCCAGGTTATATCGATGCAACAGACAATTGAGTGCAGCTTTGAAATAGAAGCTTCAGGTGAATGATTTAGCAGGAATTCCATTGCATAAAAGTTACAACTCTGTAGTCGTAGAAGCAGGTGGATATGAGAACATGACTTGTATCGAGAAGGATTGTCGGAACTATGTAGAATGATCGAGGCGACTAAGACTTGGAGAAGGAGATGCAACATCAATTCAATCGTACTTTTCAAAAAATGCAAGCACAATGCTCGGGATTTTGCTTCAGCATTGATTGGGATGAGGAGTAGCAGCTGCGTAATGTATTCTCTGTAGATAATCGGTGTAGGCTAGCGTATAAGGAGTTTGGCGATGTTATTTCATTTGATACCACTTATCTCATTAACAAGTACGACATGTCTTCGCTCCTTTCGCTGGAGTAAATCATCACGGTCAATCGACACTACTTGGTTGTGGTTTGGTGTCGAACGAAAACACAGATACTTTTGTATGGTTGTTATGCACGTGGTTGTAGGAGTAGAAAGATGTTCGTCGTGATGTTCAACAGAGACACGGAGGACATTGTTTGCAGTTGTCACTTGTTTGAGTTTTCAGGGTATACTATGTAGACACGCAATAATAGTACTGGTACGGGATGACTTCACACATGTCCCAGAGAAGTACATATTGCGACGAAGGTTAATTGAGTTTTATTAACTTCATGTTTAAATACTAAGTTATCTCTATTCACCGCACGAAGCAGTAACAAGAAGCCCACAATTAAGTCGCATTTCCTATCCCCATCTAAGTTTGTTTCCCTCCTTAACTCTGATTAAAACCATAGAGCTCTGTTATTAAGTCTACACCAAGCTACCACAGTTCGACAATAAGCGGAAAATTGGATATCATCTAATAGACTACACAGTTGTTCAACAAATTGCACAGTTAACTTTTCAAATTAAGCAAAACCGTATAAATTATAATTAGTCATAACAAAGAATTGAAAAATGTTTCACCACTAAACCGTGCTACAATAACGCAAGAATAATCTGAAATTTGGATTTTATCTACAAGACCACAAAGTCATTCAACAACAAGCATAGTAACTTTTTTTAATTAAGTAGAATCACTAGCAACTTGAATTTCCCAAACAAAAACAATCATTTCTGCCTGTAAATTACCACAATAATATATAGGGTTAAAGAACTCCATACATCCGATGACGAAGAATTTGAATCTATTAGTTTGAATCGAAAACTGAGACCTTTTATGTCGCGGTGCGGTCGGAGAACTTTGAATGCGGTCAGAGATGGTGCGGTCGGAATTTAAGTCAACACCTTTCAGGCGCGGTTTGAGGGAACTCCGGTCATAAGCACGGTGCGTGCTTTGAAACCGTGCGGCAAAACTTTGCTTTGAAACCGCAACAGTCGGAGATGGTTCGTGCTTCGAGCGCCGACACCATTTGAGCGACGAGGAGCGCCGACAAAGAGGGATTTTCTGGTTGTGAGCATAGATTAAGGTTTAGATTGCCTTTGTTAGGATTGGGTTCAGGAGAGAGATTCCACCTTTTGTTTTGTTTTTTATTTTCTTTCTCATTTATTTTAATCCGAAAAATCCAAGTCATTCTGTTTTTAAGTCCGGTCTTCTTATTCTGGACGAGGAGCGCGATTGTATAATATAAGCATGTTTGTTTCATATTAAAATCAGATTTTAGTTTAATCACATCTTTCATGGATCCCATAGTTTTTTAACTACACATTTCAAAAACTTCTATCACAATCTACTAAAAATTTAACTTTAATCCCACCGAACACCCATATAGTATAAGCTCATGTTTGTTTCTCATTTTTCATCCATAAAAATGAAAAATATGACCGTTATCCATCATATCAAGCCATCAATTTTGAATTTCTATCTCTTGTGTGGGGCCCAATAACGACTATATTTTTCATTTTCATTCAACCTGTTTGTTTCTCATAAATTATTCATAAAAATGAAAAATATGACCGTTATCCATCACATTATACCATCAATTTTAAATTTCTATCTCTTGTGTGGGACCCAATAACGACTATATTTTTCATTTTCATTCTATAATAATGTGGCTCAAACGGGCCAAAATCTTTTAAAAGCAAGGTGGTAGATATAAATTGTGGCCGTCCTACAACGACTGTTTAACTAACCTCCACGCTCTGACGCACCATTCTCCCAACTGACCTTCGCCTCTTACGTACATACAACTATTTAACACGCCAGCCATACGAATCTTCCATTCGAACCAATACTGAAAAGTAGCAAATTCTGTTGTGGAAATAGTGAAAAATGTCAAATGCTGTCCGCGATGTCTTTGTCTCCAACTGTAACGCAGCTCGAAGTCGATTCCTACTTGCTTCCGGCGGCGGTGAAGCCTCCTGGCTCCAGCAAAACCTTTTTCCTCGGGGGCACAGGTTAGTACAAATGCATGCGCGGTAAATCCATACGATATTATTGTTATTGTACTTTGGAGTGGGGTTCATGGCTTATGTGCGCAGGGGCCAGGGGTTTGGAGATCGAGGGAAAGTTCATCAAGTTCACGGCGATCGGGGTGTATTTGGAAGATAACGTCGTTTCTTTGCTATCCGTTAAGTGGAATGGGAAGAGCGCAGAGAAGTTGATGGATTCCGTCGAGTTCTTCAACGACATCGTTACAGGTAATGTACTCCGGCGATCCTGGCTGTACTCTGATCAACAATGCTCTGCAATGTACTAAATTTTCTTAATGTCGCCAAACATCATAAAACGTGTCTACTATTCTGAACATGATTATCTTCACTATGGAATGGATTTAAAAAAAAAAGAAAGGGTTTTAAGCTTCTAAAAGGCTCGTCTAAATATGAAGCTTGATCACGCAGCCCGAACTACACTACGTTTTTTTACATCTAAATTTCACACAAACCACTTAATCATGTAATTCGTCTCACCATTTAGTCACACTTTCTTCTTAAAACACTGGTCAAAACAAAATCTTGAATAGCTTATAAGAAATTTTACTTTTATGAAATCTTATTTTGTTTTAAATGATTGATTGTGAATACATGAAAACAATGATAAAAAAAGGATCTTGATTGCGTACTCGATTGTAGCTTAACTGAGCAGTGTGACCTGCTTAAAAACATCTTTTTAGGTGCATTTTTTAATGCTAACTTTTGTCTGCGTATTTAGGTCCCTTTGAAAAATTTACTCGAGTGACAACAATCTTGCCATTAACGGGTCTAAAATACTCAGAGAAGGTGGCCGAAAACTGTGTTGCTCACTGGATAGCAAATGGAACCTACACAGATGCAGAGTCTAAAGCAATCGAAAAGTTTTTGGAAGTCTTCAAGAACGAAACTTTCCCACGCGGCTCCTCCATTCTATTCACTCAATCACCGCTTGGATCATTGACGGTAGGTTGTAGAACACGTAGACATATAAATCGTTGTACCTAGTAAATGTTTTTCATTTTCTGATTTTCCTAAATTTCCACTTGTCTTAACAGGTCAGTTTCTCAAAAGGTAATTCCTTGCCAGAATCGGGGATTGCAGATATAGAGAACAAAAAGCTATCAGAAGCAGTGCTGCAGTCTATAATTGGCGACCATGGTGTTTCCCCTGAAGCAAAACAAAGTTTAGCTGCAAGACTACCGGAATTCTTCAAACAACGTTATTCTTCTGCTAGTCAGGATCTTGAATCCGAGAACACCGTGCCCAAGGGCAGACAACCGGGAACTCAAAATGCTGCAGCAGTAAACAATCGTTGAGCCAATATGGTATTTCACAGTAAAGTTGTTCTTGAGCAGTAGTTTCTTCATCACTCGTGTGATACACTACCAACTTCGCTTTTGCTTGTATATTATTATAATGTAAACGTGAAATATCCATCTGTAGACCATGAAAAAGAGCTAATATACTTGCATCATGTACGGATACATACGCTCTTAAATGCTAACCCACACAACAAAATTACTGAAATAAGTAAAACAACACATTGGGTAACTAATAGACTAACAAACTCATTTACACCAGCAACTTGTCTTCTAACGTCGGGGTTTTCCTTCACTTCGAGAGGAGAGATTCGAAGGTCTTGGGATTGTCAACTGCAGGACTACAGGTGAAGTTTTGGCACGCAAGAGCTACAACCTTATCAGCAGCAAAGTTGTTTTTAGCCATTAGAGCACTATTTTCATTAGTCCCCTCCCAAAATCCCCTTTCTTCATCATCGCTAGGATCTATGTGGATCACCTGCACTCAATTGTACCGAAGTTCGAGTAAACGGGACTGATGATAGGAATGTACGGAAAGCGAAGAGGGTAATATGTGTGAGAAAGTACTCAACTGTTCGATTAGGATCGTATGACGAATGTGCAGCAGCTAACATGCTGTCAAATTGTGCAGAAGGCTTACATCCAACCAGGACTACTTGCTTGTGGGAAGGCACAGTGAGCATATCTGCAGCACAACACATCAATGGCACAGCCATTGCTGTATCTTTCAATCTCTTCTCAAAAACGGCCTATAGTGGAATAGATCACAGGAGTTCAAGAGTCAGCAAGAGGAGAAATTCCGAGCATGTTCAGCTAAGCTAAAAAAGTTTCGTTAGCAAACATGTTAGCATTGTCTTATTTTTAAGTAAACAAAGTAAATATGATATTAACTCTTAGCTAAGTGCTGACTTATTTCTAGCTTTGACCAACAAATACTATTATTTATTTTAAATCTTGTTTATTTGCTTGTAAGTTAACATTTTAAAAGCTTACCCAAAAATGCTCGCAAACTGCAGAAAAGCAGAAATATTTTAACAAAACAAGTGCATACCAGAAGGCGTTCTGCATTGTGCCTGTAGCTATTGGACTTACTGCTGCTGACCAGGGAAGCTAACCTTACAAGATTGATAACAGAAACAGAGTTTCCAGAGGGCTCTGCTCCGTCGTGATCTTCTTTCACTCGAAGGAGAACCGAAGGATCTTCCCCTGGGGTGTTGAAGTAACCTCCGCCCTCTTTATCAAGAAACAGTTCGTCCTGAAAAGAATCAAATTTGTAGAGTACGCAATAACTATAACTAAAGTCGAAAGGGCAAGTTGCTTTTAGATTTTTACTTGCATGTGCTGCAGTTCAATTGCCCATGCCAGCCAAAATACTGAACCGCCAAACTCGTAAAGATCCAGTAGTCCGGATATCAGAAAGGCGTAGTCATCCAAAAAACCAGGTGCTTTAGAAGGGCCATCCCTCAAACTGTGTTGCAGCCTGCGAGTTTGCTGATTGTAAAGATTTCTCCAAATAAAAGATGCTGCCTTTTCTGCAACTTTCATGTACTCCTCAGACTATCCACGAGACAGAAAAGGTTAAGATATTCATCTGTGTTTAGCCATAAAAGAATAAAGTATAAAGTAACAGTGCAAAATCCAGGAGGTTCCAAGGTATGATGCTTAAAGTTGAAACAATAATCATGGTTATGGATTAAGGTCCAAAAACTTGCAGATTCTCACAACAATCAATGACTACTACTGTAAGAAGTGCCTAAATACAACATGTCACATACACACCCTACTATTGTCTTCCCCTAGAACTCCGAAGAAGAAATTTGCATCTTTTCCCCTGATTCAATCCTACCTTCTCTTATAACCCCAAGGCAGGGGAGGGCATAAAAAGATTCAATGGAAAACAGAGGGGCGTTGAAATAAAAATAACCAGTGGTGAACTCAAATTCCAGAGATAAGAAGTGCTCTATAAATCATTTTATTCATTTTCCATTCTGAAACAAAAACCTCGTATAAAATGACAAATCTTATTAGAAATGCTTGATCAACATATTTCACAAGCCGAAGGAAGTGCAGTATCTTACATTAGTTCCAGTAACAGGAAAATAGAATTTTGTTCCTTCCGGTTCACCCTTCAGAATTTTAGAAGCTCTCGCAAATGAAGAAGTTGCAAGTCCATTCCATGACACGATGACCTAGCCAACATCAGATGCTAAAATTTCATTATGAATCCAATAAACACGTACATACGCTCGAACATATAAAAGCAAATTATCAATTCCTGTCTACCAAATAATACCTTATCATCCAAATGTGGCCTCGGACGTTTTGATCTCATGTCAAAAAGCTTTTCTCGACACATCCCCAAAATCTCTAGATACTTCTCAACAGGCATTCCAAATTTTGATGCCATTGCAGAAGTACTATTTCTCTCTATAAGCACATTCTTACCCTTGAATTCATTGTGTGGATCACTCATACTTGAAAGATCACAGTTACCAGTTGGTTTAATGTAGTAGTGCTCTTTAAATAGATTTGCATGTTCTCCAAGTACCTCTTCGACCTTTCAAGATGAAGAGAATCATCATCCATTCAACGAATAGTGATGCAGACATACCTAAAGAAACTCCAATAGACATAATAGAAGTGAAAAATTCAAATTCAAGATCACAAAAAGGAAACTTTGTGCCTCGTAAAACAATTATCAGCACATGACACTTAATATAGAACAGAATGGGAGGTACTTGTCAATCATAGATCAGTGCTAGCTACCATTACTAGAGAGGATTAATAACAATTCACTATGTAAGGCTAAAGTCTCCTCAACAAAACCAGCAACTGAAAAGTAGAGAGTACCTCACGACTGGTCCAAACATAAAAAGCACCCTCCTTTTTCCTAGTAGCACCTAGTAGCACCTTCAGATTCTGCACTGTCAGCATCTTCTGCCGAAAAGATTTCACCATTAGGACCAATTATATCTCTCCTCAGATAATCGAGAATATCCCGAGACATGGTAGAATAAAACACATCTTTTGTGATGGAAAATACATCCAGATAGCCATTAGCAAGTTGCCCTTGGTCATACAACATTTTCTCAAAATGTGGTACTGCAAAGAAATTGAGTTCCCTTGACAACTCAGTTAATGCAATGAGTAAACATAAACTAGTTTTGGTCTAATAGACCTAATAAATGAGGCGGACTAACCATGCCAACATTCATCCACACTGTATCTGTGGAAACCACCACCAACGTGATCGTGAATACCACCCCTGGCCATGCATTGTAATGTCATGGTCACCATGCTTAAATCTTCCTTAGCTCCATTCGATTTCTCTGTCTCCTTTAACTTCTTTGAATGATAAAGCATCAACTGGACCTCAACTGGTCGAGGGAATTTTGGAGCAGAACCAAACCCACCATACTTGGAATCGAAACTGTCAGCAAGCTATGAAAAAATTAAACGAAAATTAGATACTAGTAAACTTTATGAAGCATTAGGAATTTTGATTGAGGTATCCGTATCATGGCAAGGACTTTATAGGTTTATGTAAGAAAACAAACAACCCAAGCACAAGTTATGGTGTGATATCTTATTATTGGATATAAAACATGATCTAGAGATTCCAGACACATGGCATATCACTGGACTTTCACCAGAAACATATACAGAGTTAGAACTTCATGAAACCAACATATCATAGTCTAATGGAGCCACAACCACAGAATAAAACAATATTAAAAATAGCAATTCAAAAGTAGGCAGGTTTATAATGGAACCACAACTACAGAACAACGCAATATTAACTATAGCAATTCAAAAGTGAGCATGTTCGGGAAGCGTTATGAACAATTTAAATTATAAATAGATATGTGACGAGTGGATAAGTGGGTGTATCACTGAAAATGTGGGGATAAAAAGTGACCCGAATGTTGTTTATAAACAGTTTATAAACATGAGCCAAACATAGGCTCGGATAAAGTTATATAATGGAACAGAATCGAAATGATTATGAAGCCTACTCCTAAGAAGCTAAGCTACAATTACAACACGATAAATAGAACATAAAAGAAATAAAATATTACAAAACCAACTCCTCAACTTAACAAAGCCCTTTCAATTTTAATTTTCTGAATAAATCAATGCAGAAAAAGATGGCAGTGGCAATTGACTGAAGGAAAATTACCCACGCTGTGGAGTTTCAAAGAGTATATCTTCAAATTCAACTTCAAAAAATCAATAGATCATGTTCGATGATAGCAATAAATCTTCAACCTCAGCGAAATTTACCTTTTCAGCACATAGCTTCAATGCCCTTTGTGGAACCCCATCTGGTAGCTTATCTAGTCTCGCAGCAGTAGATAATGCTTCTGATAATTGATCTATTGCAAAAGACCCACTTTGGACAAGTACATCTCTCTTACGGTCCCAAGCTTCCTTTACCTTTCTGAAAGATAAAAATGCTAATGGGTTCAACAAGGGATGATTCCGTAACCTCATTTTGCAAGATTGGTGAACCATTAACACCAAAAACTACATCACGAAGGGCATTACATGAGTATGGTTTTAAATCCAGGCCTTCCATATTTATCCTCTGGAGGAAGGTACGTCCCACCCATCAAGGGCTTCAGATCAGGTGAAAGGAAGACACTAAGTGGCCAACCACCAGCACCATATAAAGCCTGCACATATGTCATGTACACCTGGAGAGAAATGAAAGCTCACAGACCTCAGCAAAGCACAAGATTAGATACAAGAAATTGATTTAGCAGTAAAAATGGCAGGATAATTTCAAGGTTCTATTATGCCTTTTCTAACCGACGCTATCATTCGACAAGGGAAATTGCCAAGCCAATTACTTTTCAAAAACGTATTTAGTACTAGTAAAGAAGTAACAAGCTTTCTTTTATTAAGCCCCCTCAAAACCTATTCCCGCACAACTGCTTCAATGCATGAGCAGCAGAGCGAAAATATACATTCAGAAAAAAAAAATCTCCAGATTAATAAGAAACAATTTTGAGCGTGAAATTAAAATTGATAAAGCATTCATATTACATTTAAGAAAATAAATGTTGCTAGATGAAAATAAATGACATAAGCTCCTTGCTGATACTAGGATGCAAAGCATACCTTATCGACGTCTGGTCTTTCTTCTCGATCGACCTGTCAAGGGAACTTGCTAAAGCATTCATACTACATTTAAGAAAATAAATGAATTTCTTATAAGAAGCTCACCTTGATACTAACAAACCAATCATTGAGCAATTTGGCAACTTCTACATTCTCAAAAGATTCCACCTTCATTACATGGCACCTTAATTGATCAAACATTTGTCCACCAAAAAACAATCTTTAGCCATTTCAATATTTATACAGCCCCAAAAGTTAAATCAATTTTAAAACATGATAAAAGTCATACCAATGGCATGTGCTATATCCAACTTCAAAAAAATGAAACCGCATTATCGCATAAATCCAATTGGCAAAATCATACGAAAAAGAAAATCACGTCAATTGAATACCAAGGATAAAAAATAAAAAGAAGATGAAAAGGGGCTATAAAGTTAGATGGAAAAATTGGAATATACTTGACAAGAAGATGGGCACATCTCTTCTACGAGCTTCAGCAAATGCCTCTTCACCCCAAGGATACCAATCAACCTTTTTCAGAAATTTAAAAGACAATAAAATTGCTTTACTAAATTTCTAATCAGGTGATAGCTCAAGTTTTTTTTTTTTTTATTATTATTTATTTTAAGTTTCGACATGCATGCAGGATTATGTGCATGTTGAAGAAGGTAGGGACTATGTTCAGCCGCAAGACGATTAGTATGCTCGTGGCTCTTCGACGACGACGACGACGTTTCTGAGGTCTTTTCCGCCATTTCCAAGACTCTAGAAAATTGAATATGCCAACAGAAAAGATTGACAAAGGCCATGTAACTGAAGAAAATGAATTACTGCTACAATTATTTCTATAAGTTGTAAGCAAGGGGAATCTTTTAGCTGAATTTTTTGTGAAATAGCGATAGTGGCGAGTGGAGGGAGAAGACAAAATTAACAGCCTCTTCAGCATTTGGGGATTTTATTATGGAAAGAAAGAGAAGGTAGGAGAAAATTCCACAACGATGACTTACTGCTGCCACGTGGCTGTTATGCAGAGTGCAACCTGTTGGAACTTTACGTATCAAGGCGGGTTAGGATAAGTAAATAAAGTAAACAAGAAAATTAGATTAAAATTAATATAAAATCAATAATTAATTTTAATCATATTTCAGAATTTATAATTTTTCAACAATATATTCGACCAATTTTTATCAGCGTTTACAGAAAAATTGATTTTTATATAAATCAAACAAGATAAAGTAATTTATTTATTTCAAGATTGTAATTACTTAAATGCCCTTATCTAATTATACTGAAAACTACATACGAAAAATTATTTATTAATTACGGTACATACATTCATGTGTAAATAACAAATTTTAATCAAATATTGAGTCCTATAAAATTATCCATCGGATGACCAATACTTAACATTTGTAAAATCGTAAAATCCATCTTACCAAACATCAGAAAAAAATAACGTAAATAAGTTGTTTGATATCTTTAAGTAACACTTGTATATGGATAAATGTACTCTATTTACATTCACGAGTATAGGCTATTGAAATTGATACAAGAGAACAAGTCCACAGCTCGTCAAGATTTTAAACTCCAAATTTGTAAACTTCAATTTCACTTTCCAAATTGACTTTTAATTGTGTTTCTTCTGAACATATTCTACTTGTACAATAACGCTTTTGATTTTTCTTGCACAGAAAATATACACCAACAAAGGACCGTGCTGGTGTGAGGACCAACCAAGGAGATCAGTCAATATGTGCACTGGTGCATGAAGATTAAGCCAAAAGCAAATGTAGTGTGGAAATCATCTCGCCATTGCACCTACAGACTCGGCAAGTTCCTCAAGTAATTCCTTCTGTTCCATAGCCGCACATGACTGCACAAATAAAAGCGCATTAGGACAGCAGAAACCTTACAACAAATTTTGAATGGGATGAGGAAAGAGAAGAAAAATATGTCAGCTTTTAGAAATAAAGGCTCATCACGAGAATGTACCTGAACAGCCATCTCCATGTCTCCATCTAGAAATGATGTGAGCTCAAAATTCATTTTTAATCTGTGATCAGTAACCCTGTTGTCCTGAAGTGCATAGGAGTACATGGTAAATAAAATTGAGAAAAGATCATTGTACTTAAAAACAAAATTAGAAATATGCTTTCTCCATTGATACAACTATTTCCCCAGAGTTTTGCTGTTTGTAGGGGTGTCAATGACAGCCCCTCACAAGAAGGGGGCTGTGCATAATAAAATAATGCCCCCCCGCCCCCCTCCTCTTGTGAGGGGGCTGTCATCCGGGGTGTCAAACCCGGCTCTACGCATAGCAAAAGTCCTTTACAAATACGGCAAATGCTCGACTGTTCAGTTTTATTGACAAAAATCAAACTTCGAATTTGTAAGGCACGTTGTTCCTAATGAGCTACATCAAGAAGTTGCTCCAATAATTCTATGTATTTTCTCCTATTAAATAGGTACTTGAATTTTTACTCTATTAACAAGTGTGAAAACTCAAGCCCAAGGCCTAAAACACCGCAAGTACCTTGTAGTTGTATGTCCGAATCTTCTCTGCACGAGCACCAGTGCCCACCTGCCAGTTTGGAAGTAGCATGAGCCAAGTCAGGATTGTGCGCAAAACATATGCAAGAGAATAAAATGTTATAATTTCTGCTTGACACTACAAGAATGTAAAGAATTCTCATCATTAACTACATGCATGCACACAAGGAGAATCCTATGCTGGGGTAGCAACTAGCAAGTACTTCAGCAGAGCTGCTTCTCACCAGGAGCATGTCACATTCCAGATGAATAATTCAAAGAAAATAAGTTCAAGTAGAAAGACACAATCTAATTTCCAAATATTAGGTATTTCTTTTTCTTCTTTCAAATGTGTGTGGAGAAATAGGATGCAACTTAAACCTGCATCTTTCGCTGATTTCTTAGCAACTCTTGCTGCTCTCTCACTTTGATCTCATACCTGAAACAAGTTCACCAAAAAAATTCTTTTATACAATCAATCAGAGAACCTATCACAAAATTTGAATTGCAGGGGTCACAAACACTCGTATTTATCAGACATTTATCATTGCTTAGGAAGAATAAAATACATTCCCCTGGGACTGACTGAATCTCATGAATTACTTTGAAGGCAGAAAGAGTGCAAGTGCACAACTAAAGAAAGAAGATACATGAAGAATACAAAATCGTTCTATATTTCTCTCTTGTTTCAATTCCTTCAATCACCAGCATTTGTCTATTCAGTAATTGTAAAGTTAAAAGTATAGATGGAACCCTTGAAAGTGAATATTTTTTTTTCCAAATCTATAACACAAATTGGGCATTTTAAATCAATTTTTGATTAAAATTCTCAGCGTAAGTTGCAAAAATATCGCTAAACCAAAAACTTCTTGATGTGTATTAAACAAACATAGTGAAATCCTTTGTCAACTAGTCGAACGGAGCACATATAAGTGGGAACTCTCTCTCTCTCTCTCTCTCTATCTCTCTCTCTCACACACACACACACACACACACACACATTGTGGGCATGTGTCCCTATCTCCTGAAGTTTAAAAGCATGGTTGATCGCTTACAGGTCCTCGGTAATTTATCTTGATTTAATCAATTGTCATGGCAATGCATTCACTGTGAGAAACTGAGATATTTATATTTAAGTTTGGCCAAACTGGACTTGCGACAATGGAAAATGAATAACATGATGACCATTAGTACAGAAAAACATAGCTAAGCGATAGAGTGCTGTGTCTAAACCAGTTTTATATGACNGTGTCCCTATCTCCTGAAGTTTAAAAGCATGGTTGATCGCTTACAGGTCCTCGGTAATTTATCTTGATTTAATCAATTGTCATGGCAATGCATTCACTGTGAGAAACTGAGATATTTATATTTAAGTTTGGCCAAACTGGACTTGCGACAATGGAAAATGAATAACATGATGACCATTAGTACAGAAAAACATAGCTAAGCGATAGAGTGCTGTGTCTAAACCAGTTTTATATGACTTTGGGAAAGTCCTTGTTTAATTATATGGTTTGACAAAAGTATGGCCTTACGTGTCTAAACCAGTTTTATATGACTTTGGGAAAGTCCTTGTTTAATTATATGGTTTGACAAAAGTATGGCCTTACTGGGTGATCCTTGCATAATTGATGCTTCTTCAAAGGGAGGCAGGGTCTGATGACATCATGACACGTGAGATCATAATTTGAGGCAGCAACGAGGTAGGCCGGGGAGAGGGTTGAGAAGTTCACAGTCATTAAGGATATTTTTGTCCTACCACGATTTCTGTTTATGGTATTATATTGGGTAAGTTGACCGTAGGAGTTCATCTCAATTAGAATTTCAAGTTCAAATATTTAGATAATTATAGAAAAAAATTCAACTTTTTTTTAGACAACGCTATTTGCAAAGACATTTTAGTATTTGTCCCTATGCAAAAGTTATAGACAGAAAAAAAAAAAACTAACAAAAAAACAAGTAAGTAACAAAAATGACATACCAAATTTGAATTTATTGCTTAATAGTTTATTCTTCATTGACGTCAATAACTATGCGTGATGACCTTTTAAATCACAGAGTGCAAGTCACTAATTTCATTCAGCTTAAGGATATATGGTGATCTATTATACTCCTTACAGCTTTGCTCGCAACAACTGGAGAGCACGACTCTTGTTTCGAAGCTGAGTTCTTTCTTCTGTGCAAAATATTCTTATTCCTGTTGGTTTGTGGAAAAGATCAACAGCAGTCTCCACCTTGTTGACATTTTGCCCTGCATTAGAAATCATGCACGAGAGAAAGTGAGGAAAAGGGAAAATTTGAAGAGCACATAAAGAAAAATATTCTTTCGGTAAATAGTTTACAAAAAAAGTTCAAAAAACAAGAATTCCCTACACGGACAAGTGTGTATGCAGCTATACCTCCAGCACCCCCAGAACGCGCAGTTGTAAGCTCAATATCTTTTGGGTCGATTTCCACGTCAACTTCATCAGCCTGAGAAATGGTGGAAAAAAAAAAAACTGAGATCAAAATGAAATAAGAACAGGCTAATCACACGTGACATGGAGTCACCTCTGGCATGATAGCCACAGTTGCAGTAGATGTGTGGACACGGCCTTGGGCTTCTGTTTGGGGAACACGTTGGACCCGATGAACACCAGACTCATATTTTAATTTGCTATACACGCTGTTGCCCTTTATCTCCATTACACATGTCTTGTATCCTCCATTTTCAGTCTTCAAAAGAGAAGAACACTAAGCCAGTTGCAAAGAGAAAATTATATGCACTAAATATATAGGTATTTTTACCTCGGAGCTTGAAACCATGGTGTACTTCCATGAATTGCGTTCACTGTACTTCTGATACATGCGTACCTAGAATATATTGAATGAACACAAATAATTTTAGATTTTTCATTCGGTTAAGAGATCTTTCTTCACTATGTCTGTCAAGAAATCATAGCCCATTTCCCGAGAAGCATGTAAAAAAATAACTAACGCTGAATGTATAAGGCATTAGAATTAGGGCTTGTTCAGTTGTGATTAAAATCCAATTAAAATTGAAAATATAGCTGTTATTGGGTCTCACTCATCTAATAAAAGTCAACAATTACGGCTAGTTTTTCAATTTTAATCCAATTTTAATCTCTACCGAGCACGCCCTTAATACTACTTAAATCAAGGACAAATATAAATGGCAAAAATTAAAACATGGAATCAGAAATTGGAGTCATCTTCTCTCAAATAACGTGTGCACTTATATGAATAAAAGAAACATGTACCTACAAGATCACCAGCCCAAAGTCCAGCCTCATCCCCACCAGTACCAGCTCTAACTGCAAATTGAAGACCTTGTGTATTTTAATAGTTTACACTAAACAAGTTCTGTATAGTGAAAGCTTAAGAATTTGATCAATCAAAGAATGTCTGAGTGAATACAATGCTCAGGTTTATATTTTATAGATCATAATGTAATGAGTTATCACAAACATGCGTTCAGTTAAGTTCCCCTTAAGGTTTAAATACAGACTAGGTTTAGATGAGTACCAAGCTATAATTCAAACTACAAGATCACATTTCATCAATTGGTAATACTAAAGAAATAAAGAAAATTGGTGATACTAAATTCAGAATTAATCTTAATATAAAGTAATTGCTACCAGAAAAGACGTGATCATGTACTCTTTTTTCAGTAAGTAAATAACTTTCTACCGTTTGGTATGTGATTGCTACGTTTCCACTGAAAGAGACTTCAGATACAGCACTATGGTTATAGGAACCAATATTGTACTTAATCTCTATATGTAATTTTCACTGTGAACAAGTGAAGCCATGATTAAAGTTTGCAGATTCTTAACATGACAAGTATGATGTTTCCCTTATAATAGCTGGCATGTGAACCTAAAGTAAAATAACTTCCCATTTCAAATGAAGAAGTTATAGCATACCTTCAAGCATTATATTTCTTTCATTGAGAGGATCAGTTGGAAGTAGCAAGACCTATTTTTTATAGGACGAAAGAGTAGAGATTCAGAAAACTGAAAATTGTATCAATTAAACCACACGAGAATTTCATTAACAGGGTTAATTATTTTGGTGGGCAATTGAAAACCTTGAGTCTCTCCTCCAGCGCTTTAATTTGACTGGTTAAGGTTTCAACTTCAGAAGCAATCATCTCAGCCATGTCTTCATCATTACCCACCTCTTTTGCCAAAGCTGGCATAAAAAAAATAAAATAAAATTCACTGAATACAATTGCAAGAATAAAATTTGAAAGAGAGAGACAGTGGTCATCACAAATTTTCCAATTCTTGGAAATATCATGGAGGGTTAGAATACCAAAGTTAACCTTTTGTTTCTTCTAATTGCTTCTCACAATCTTTGAATCTCCTATATGTCAACACAACCTACTAGTTCAATGATTTCAACATTTTAAGTGTTAGATAAAATAGATACCACAGGTATCAAGTAAAAAAAAAAAAAAAATGCTAGTATACTTAAACCAGAGGTTGAAGGAACAGTACCTCATCAAGCTCTGCCATCGACTGTGCCAATTTTTGATATTCACTTGGATTTGAGACTACATCTGGATCAGCTAGTTTAACCTACAATTGGTTTTGTAATTATAAAACAAAGTAACTCAAGAGTTTCAAAGTCTTGCACTTAATTTCCTCAACAAGCATGGATGATGAAGAAATACTTACACTTTAGTCCGACACCAGCGAAGAAGCACGTGATATTCTAATTCTGTGATTCACTTTCCAATGCATACATCTTTTCCATAGGGTTCAAGATATTTCATGCAAATGTAAGAGTTACTTACAAGTTGCATCGTGTATATGTTATACTGTAAGATTTTGAAGGAATGCAGCTTTCCCATATAGCTTGGAAAGGCATTCCTTCATTCAGAGAAAGAAAGATATAAAATCACTATACGTTTGTCTTTCCACAATTAATTCCAAGTCGGGTTGTTTGGCCCTTGATAAGTATATTTTAGTGAGGTGTCTTGAGTCGATCATTGGGTCATACTTGATAATCAATACGTTTTCTAATGTACTATGTCACGCTGTCTTAATTTCTTTCCTAAATTTAACATAATAAATTTTTTGTTCTCTTTTCTAAAGTGCTATACCTCTTTGATCATATTATTCTTCTTTTGAAGCCACGGAAAACAAATGGACGATAATACATGGAAAAAAAAATGTCTGGTGATAAGTAATATTTATTGTTCACTACCTATTACTCATATCTAATGTTTACTGATAGACACACAATTTCTTCTGTCTGTCCCGTGACCACACTCACATAGACAACGATGAAGAAATATTGTTTCATCACAAAACAATTGACAGCAGGTGAAGGCATCCAGAATCCAATGATCTCTATCAAGCGGTATAACCCTTTGGAGTTCTTAATGATTAATAAATGTGCACTTACTGCTTAACACTAACTTATTACAGTACCCAGTTCGAAACTCAAAACTAGTCCATTGCATTCAGAACTATTGTATTCTAAGTTTTCTATTACAGAATACCCACAAAGCATTTCAACAGCCTAAAACCGCAACAGGGAATATCAAATCAAATACTATAAGGTACTCAAATATAAGGGAAAAATCCGTAATTTTAGACTGTGTTAGTAAGCAAAGCATTTATTAACAGCACTAAAAATTTACACCACAATTCACATCACATTAAAGGCGCCAAAGGACGAGAACAAACATCAAATATAAATTACAATTGGCAAGCCTAAAGAAAAAGCATACCGAAAATTCTTTCCAAGTTTTCTCAGCCGACTCCAATTTGGTGATTAGATAAAGCTCCTATAGTTTTCACCAAAAAAACAAGTTAACGACCATTACTCTAATAACAACAATGACAAGCACTGAATAAAAAATTTCCTTACAGTTTAATTCCTTTATATTTATGTAAAAAACACTTCTACTCTATTAGCATTAGGTTAATCAAAATGTAGAAATAGAAACGAACCGCCATGCACACGAATTTTGGATGCGGCCTGAAGCTCGGCGGAGGTTGAATGAAAAGCGGGCTTCGTACAGAACGGCGAGGGATTGGGAATTGCATGGAACATGTGGTGGAGGAGGAGAATCCGGCGGCTAAGCTCGCCATTAAACTATTCATTGCTTATCCATTCAATTGCTAGCAGCTGAGTGAATAAATTGGATAAAATAGAAATTGCATAGTTACATAAAACCAGCGGCCAAAGCCCAAATTTACAGGAAATGGGAACTAGCGGCCCATCGGGCCGATTCTTGAATTAAACATTAATTCAATATATTTTATCCTGGGAAAATTATCCCAAATCCTTCTATTTTAATTTGAATTTTAAATATTAAGTATCAATATTTTTTTTTATCAAAAATAAAATATGAGGTGGTGGTGGTGGTGGTGGGTTGTTGGAGGTGATGATGGATTTGAGGTGTATGTGGTGATGGTGGTTGTCGATTTGGTGGAGTAAGATAACGAGTAATTGTCACCCATTAATTAAATAATTTGTGACAAATAAATAAATTGTGATCTATAAAAATAAATGATTTACGATTAAATATGTAGTTGTGATCTAAAAATCGTGTCTTTGTGACTATGACCTTGCATGATTTGTGACTAGAATATGATTATGATCATAAATTGTGAGCTATTGTGATTGTGACCTGTTTAGTTAAACTGCGAGGTCACAAAATTTATTAGAGATCACAAAATGTGATCATATGATTTTTAAAATTATTTCACAACTTTTTTATTTTTGAAATTTTATTTTGAATCATTTATAATTATATATTTTTCTATTTATCCTTGAAGTGGATATGTCCATCGGCTCATCAAGTCCATTGTTTCTAAAAAATAATGAATGTAAAAGTCATTTTTCTAAATACATCATTTATCCTAAATATTTAATTAATGAAAGACTTCATTCGACTACGATCGGGAATTATATTGTGCATTCGCGTAACTAAGTTTGTGACCTAAATCGAACACCACTTGAGGGGAAATTGAGATTACATTCCAAATTAACAAATTAGGTGGAATATTTTCATTCCCTTATAAGCACATCATCTATCTCACATCCAAGCATTGTGGGTCTTTACTCGTTCTCACCCAATACAAGGATCTCAAAGGGGAATGGGAAAGAATGTGACTTTTTATTGACCTTTATTTTTTCCATTTTTACTTTAATATATAACTTCAACTATGAAGCAATGTCACCTACCAAGTTGAATATTGTCAAGTGTGAGTGGGGTAAGATGTTTTGTGTGCTTCATCATTGTGACCACAATCTTTAATTCTTGGATTCTAAATTGCTCCCTTTTGGCAGTTTGTGAATTTTTTCACTTTGAAAATAATTAGCTAAATTCCATGTTCCAACACCCCCTCACTTCTACCAATATAAAGGAAAACAAAATCCACTATTAAGAAATAATCTTGTTATGTCCACATATGTTGGTTCTCAAGAACCATGTCCTATCAATTTTGGGAAAAAATCACATGTTCATTGTATTTCACTGTCCTCAGTTCAAATCACTTGGAAAATTAACTATTTCATCTGTTAGATTATCGAAATTATTAATTCTCGAATGGAAGGTGATAGTGTGACGGATGGAAAACAACGTTAAAAGTAAAATGATTATTCGAGAAAGTTTAAAAGTTCAGTGGCTAGTGCAAAACAAAGTGCAACGGTCATTGAGATTTTTAATCCATTAATTTTTCTCTCGATTTCTATATTAGGACTCATGTTAGATTCGGAGAAGAAAAACTTAGTCCATCTCAAATATAAAACCAACGCCACAAGGACTTCTATGTGGAAGCCTACAACAACTAATTCAATATTATTCTCCTAAATTTAAGATAATTATTTCGTGAGTTCATGAACTTCTTACACAATAAAGTAGTTTCAAGAGAAACACACTATCCCTTTGATACAATTAAAATTTACAAAAATGAAGATATAGTAAAATTTGAAGAACATATAATCAACGTTTCATAAAATCGAACATGTGAGGATTGCAATTTAATTAATTAATCTAGTGGTCACAAACGGGTTGAGCAGCTCATTGGCTTGCTCTTCTTGGTTTTGTCCATGAATGTTTCAAGCTCGTTTTGAGACGAGCCATGAGTCGAACCGAACATCTTTTCTCCTGAGCCAAGTCATGAGTTAGTGGACGGTTCAGCCAACCTATGATGCCCACAAGCTGAAGGACCGAACCAAACTTAGTTTGTAGACACAAGCCAGGTAGTGTCGAGTGAACTGAGCTCGTGTGTCTAAGGCTCGAGCTGGATCTGCTCTTTGCCACCCATATATATAGGGATTCTATCATTGCATATGCTATTATATCCCTATTCTTTTAGTTAATTTGGCATAGATTTATTAAGGTCTGTGTCCCTGTTGAGAAAAAGCCTGCAATGTGGTCCTTACAACCTTAAAACATAACATTTTGTATGAAAATCAAATGGTCCCACTGCAAATTCCAACCAAATTTGCCTGTAAACTGAATTCTGCAAATTACTTTCCAGTCATTAAACAGTGATTAAAATTAATGGAGACATCATTACTACCTCGCCGTTTTAAAGTGGCTTAAACCATAATTACTTCAACATTTATCCCAAAAAAGGCACTTTTACATGTGAGAAACATATTACCATGGTAACAATAAATTTCAGTCTAATTTAATTTTAATCAACTATAAAATGGTCCAATTTTCATAATTTTTGGTATCGAATAATTTTTTTTAACTATTTTATAGAAAATTATAGATTGTTTCAATCATTATTTTTTATTTTTCAATGGTAATGATAGTATTTTGATTTTTCATATGGGGATATCGTAGATTTATGAGATTGAAAGAGATGCTCGAAAATTCACTAATAAGCTGAAGATTTTTATCTACTTACAAATCAACAAACAGTTGATTCATATCTACAATCTATCGAATCATAAAAAATAGAAAGTTGTCTATATTAGGTTCGCTTATAATCTTTTCTTATACATTTTCCATACTTAGTATTGTACAAAAATAATTTGTAATCCGTAATAATGCAAAAAGAGGGCCGCCTTCGAGTTATACAAGAAACTATTCCTTCTGAAATAAAACGATCAACATCTTCCACGACTCACGTCGAGAAGGCGCTTCATTTTTGTTGCTCTCTTATGAACTTGGTGCTAGTGATACATATATTCATCTTACGACTTTTAAACAAATGTGATTATGCGAAAGAAAAGACACGTAAAACGTCAAATCGTAAAAGAGGAGAATCGACTACAGTAAATTCAAAATTGAGCGCATTTTTACTTGAAAGATGATTCGTTTAGTCTATGTATGTATAGACACACCCATTTAGTTCAAGATTGGAATGATTAGATGATGTGCATTCATCCATCTTTATGACTTTTTTTTTTTAGAGTGAAGAATAATGATGATTTCTTCATTACAAATGAGGCGTGCACATATGAATGGCCCATTGGTAAAGAAAGACATTTTGTTTCAATCTTATTTGAAATCAGATTCTCATTTCAATCAAATATGCACAATTTAGATACGGTGATTTGAATAAATTTATACTAGAAAACGAATAAAATTTTTAATTTCTTTTTAATGTTTCGAGTATTGTCGATAGATGTCTATCGAAAGTATTCTTGTCGTTATGGTTTACATCATCCTACTTCTTACTTTGAGGCATTACTTAGAGCCTGTCTGTCTCCCATTATTGGGAGAAAAATAAAGTAATGAATAGTATTTTTTAGAGAATGTGTGGTTGAAAAGTAAAGTAACTTTATTGATTTGTGTGTAGAATATTTTATTGTGAGAATGTGTGGTGGAGAATCTTACTATAGAAAACAATTTTTTAGATTAATGGTAGACAAACAGGGGATCGGTATATAATACCAAACAACATTGTAGGAAAAAAAAATAGAATTTGATTTTTCTTCTTTTATTTTTATGGAATATTATTTAATATTGTACAGTAAACATCTCCTTGTTGCTGGAAGCCATTTTCGACTGAGGAGACTTTGTCAGCTATCTTCACTATAGTGCTTACTCTGATAAGCACATAATTGGTTGATAAAATGAAGAATTGGCTTCATTATTATAAATCAAGTTATCGGAATTTAACCCTGTGCGAATTAAAGGAAATATGAGGAGGTCAATCAAAAAAGAAATGTTAGTTATCGCCAACAATCAGGTCTTGTCGTTGGTGGCTAAGGTGGATTTGTGGAAGCAACTGATCGTTGTTGAGGTAGAGAGTCCTCGAGATTTCATTATCAACTTCTTAGCCTAAAAAATGTAATCTTTCTCG